>CM053790.1:803411145-803418645 GCA_028749045.1 Cupressus sempervirens
TTTTGTATTAAGTTTATTATTTAGTTCATATTTCTAACTGCATTTTATGATTTACCAATTAACAAAGATGTAGTTTGTGGAGATCAACCAACTATGCTCAATGTTATTCCTCCCCAACCATTTCAAGAAAATGGAGGTAATTAAGTTTTTTTTTTTTTTTTTTATATATTACATAATGTGAAACAAAGTATGACAATATTATTATAATTTAGAATTTAATTATGGTAGAAAAAATTAAAAAATGAATTTATGTTTCGGTCTTTAGTTTATAAATTAAATTTATCTAAATACATTTGTTCAATGTACATTGTAGGGTTAGATGCTAAACATAAGAGTCAACAATATGTGACATCATTTTCTATTGATCTTAACCAAAAAGCAACAATAAGTGGAGATGGTAAGGCAATTATGAAAAGATATTCAATGCTCTAAGTCTTTAATTTGATAACGAATTTTATAACTAACTCATTCTCTTTGCAGATGTTGATGATTTCTATATGGAGGATAATGGCAAATAGATTTTGAGATTATCATTACAGTTTATCAAACTTTATATAAATGTATTCTTGACTATATTTCTATGGGCACTTAATATGACTATTTTATAAAGCCTCATTAGTGTTCCAATAAGTGGTTATAGTATGAATATCCAGATGATATAAGGGGAGCCTTTTGGATTTCATTAATACTTTTAGTTTAAGGATTGTACTTTGCACATCTTATATATTATGAGTAATGAATGAGGGTTTTCTTTCTGGTTCTTTCCCTCATGAGCTCTTTTGAACCAAATTTTTTGTTGTAATATATAGTGGTATTCCACTTTTATTAATAAATAAAAAATTTAACACTCAATGAAAGTATACAACTACTTGATATGTCCAAAGTTCACCTCATCTTTTTTATAATTAGTCAATTACCATTAAGAAGTCATGTGAAATTTATATAAAGAATAATTATTTATTAACTTATAAGATAATTATTTTTTTAATTATATACTTATCGATCATATCTTTCATTTTTTATTTGAAGAATAATACATGTTTCTAAATTTTTATTCTGTATATAGTCACTTCACAAATTAAATTATATAAACTATATTTTATCCATCTATTTCAAATAAATTTTTAAATATTAAATATGATTATTTTTAAATTTAAATAATAAGAATAATTTTTAAATATTTGAAATAATTTTAAAACTAATATCATAAAACCTAACAACAAATAGATTTTTTTAATAAATTTATTGGAGATGTAAATATATCTTTTAAATAAGGTGGAACGAACCTTCACGTAAGTGAAACGAACCTTCACACGTCACTATTGAGGACTATAGTGAACGCAACAATCGATGAATCAATCATGCCAAAATATTTAATGCTAAAATTAGGCGGCATAAATTAGGAGACCCAACCTGTAATTTGCACGAACAATAGCATTAATGCAGATTCATTCCCACGTTATTCAAACGATACGGAGTATATTCTCTCCAGAGACCTTGGTGTCCACTCCACAGAGCTGGGACGGCATGTGCACCGTTCCGTCCGATATGAGCGGTCAGTCATACGATTAAATTTCCCCGCACAAAGCTGGTAAAAGTGGTACGCTGACGTTGAAAGTGACGTCATAGCATGACAGATTTGCTTCCATAACCGACAGCACCGTCATTTTCACCGGTGACGTCTATACAGCAGAATTTATCAACCGGATTTGATGTTTTTAAAATTTATTAGTTAATTTAAATGTGATAGAACTATTAATTAATTTAAAAGTCACAGAACTACGGTTCTCTCCCTTTTAAATTAGTTAATAAATTAAAAAAAAAGGTCAAATCGGATGCCAGGCTGGATGTTGACGCGAATGCTGACCAGCCGAAAACGAGCTTCGAACTCCCGACAAATGACGCTATATTCCTGCTTCGTGATAAAATACACGTCGGATTGTGTCAGGTCATGTCCGCACTCCGGTGACTGGACGGCCTGGTCCGATAGGTAAAAGGCAACGAGTGCCTGAAAATGAAATCCAGGTCTATAAATCGAGCTGCGGGGGGGCGGAGGGATTCAGTTTGCTTATTATTTGTGAATAAGCGAGGAGGGATTCGAACGCGAGACCTGTTGGAGGTGTAATGGCATGGCGAGCATTGGTGGCTTCATCCAAAGGAAATAGGAACGTTCTTCTCGAAGGTCTGATGAATAGGTTCGAGAGATCGGGAGTTCGAGTCTCCGCGAGTTTCGTTGGGAGTAGTGAGGTCTGCGGTTCGAAACTAGGCGGCAATTCAAGCCACGGTTTGTTTAATTCCCGTTGCCTTACGTCTGATTCCGCCCAGGGGCCTCCTTTTCTTCGAAGAGATTGTTTAGGGGCGACGGATGTAGTGCACCCGGATGTGATCAATTACGGCAAACTGCAGATCGAAAATGGCGAGGCTTTGTACTCTGGGGTGAGCTCCGGGGAACTTTTGTCGACTCTTTTTAATCTTTACCTTGTTGCCTACGAGCCTCTGGTTGATCTGAGTATTAAGGCGCTCAATTCTCCGTTGTTGAAATACGCGGCCTTTAGGATTCCTGTGCTTCAAGCCGTTAAACAGACCGCGTATTCACATTTCTGCGTGGGAGAGAACGTGGCGGAGGCCGAGGCCACGCTGCAGCGCATGTGGGAATTAGGACTCAAAGGAATTCTTAATTACAGCCTGGAAGACGCGACTGATAATGCTTCCTGTGACCAGAATCTTCAAACGTTTCTGAATACAGTCCAGACCACGCTTCGACTCCCCGCCGGTTCGGTAAGAATCTGCCTGTAAAGTTTTAAAAATCTTTCCGTTCTCGGAAATTGCCTTCAAAGTTTCTAAAACCTTTCCGGTTTTTTAAATCTGCCTGTATAGTTTTGAATTATATTTCGGTTTTCGGAATTTGTCTGTAAAGTTTTGAGAAATCTTTCTATGTTTTAAAATCTATCTGTAAAGTTTTAAAAAAAATTTACGTTTTCCCAATTTGCCCCTGCAGCTTTGAAAATCTTTTCACTTTCTTATAATATTTTGGAAATTTTCAATTACATGAATATTTTCTGTTGAAATTTTGAAAATCTTACTGGATAGCGTTAGAAACCCCTAACTAGAAAATGATATTAGCAACTCAAAGTGTTATTGGTAATGTTAAATACGAAGCTGAAAGTTTTTTTTTCAGAATTCTCTAAATTAGTTTTTAAAGGTTTAAATAATTTAAATTTTTTAATACGAGTAATATCTGTTTTTAATTTTCTTTAAGAGTTTTAAATGAGGATAACAGTTTATTCTATCGTTCAGAGATTTGAGGAAAGTTGCGGTGTGCGATGTAAATATATTTATCTGGATGTCAAATGTTAAATTCAATTTGTATTTTTGTGATCTAAATTTGAAAATCCTTTCGTTTTCCTGAAACATTTCTGTAAAGTTTTGAAAATCATTTTGATTTCTTTCAATTTCCATTGTCAATCTAAACTATTTGATAAATGAATCTCCGCGGGTTGAATTTGTATAACTATTTTGCAGAAGATTGTCCGGTCTCCTTACTAATTTCTCCCGGATTTCAACTATTTGTTTCCTCGTTGAGATATTTATTTATCATTGCTAGCTCAAATATTCTATTAAACATGATAGGTTAAAGTTCTGTGAATATTTAGCCAGAAGCTTCTGTATTTGTTAAATCTCGGCTATATTTCCTAAATTTTGTCCGCTCCTTTGTTTTTTCAGGTTAGCTTTGCATGCGTGAAGATCACGGCGCTATGTCCGCTTCCTCTGCTAGAAAGAGTTAGCGACCTGCTAAGATGGCGGCACCTCCATCCGGACCAAACAAGCCTTCCATGGATGCAAGATACTCTACCCATTTTAGCGCCTTCCAGCCCTACTTACCACACCGCTACCGCTCCTGAACCACTGACTGCTACCGAAGAAAAAGGCCTCAAATTGGCGGAACAGAGATTGCGTACGCTCTGCAAATCTTGCGAGGAGAATTCGCTCCCATTGTTAATAGACGCCGAATACACATCTGCCCAACCTGCCATAGACTACTTTACTTTCTCTGCTTTTCTGGAGTTCAACAAATCTGCCAAACCAGTCGTGTACGGCACCGTCCAGGCGTATTTGAAAGACGCACTGCCACGTCTGCAACTGGCGTCCGACGAGGCAATGCGGAGGGGAATACAGTTCGGACTGAAGCTCGTACGTGGCGCCTACATCAGCAGAGAGTCCGCGCTGGCAGCTTCTCTGGGCGCGCCTTCGCCCATCCATTCTTCCATACAAGACACGCACAGGTGTTACGACGCATGCGCAGGGTTCATGATGGAGAAAGCTGCCATGGCAGAGGCTTCTGTTGTGCTGGCCACTCATAACTTTCATTCTGGTAAAAAACACAATCTGGTGTATAGTTGTTTTACTAGTAGGTATTTTTTAATTTTTAATTTAAGATTGGTTCATTTGGACATTATTATTGAAAAATTTGCTAAGCATTATTAGAAATTTGTGAACCATCCCTGAAAATTTGAGTAAATAATTATTGGTAGAGCAATCAAAGTTATCAGTATTTGTAGTTGTGTACTAATAGACCAATTAGGGAACTAAAAAAATAAAAATTATTAGCAAATATGAAACTTATTAATAGACTTTTAGTAATTTATTAATTTTTGATTTGTTGGTTACAGGCAAGGCTGCAGCAGGCAAGGCAGAAGAATTGAATATTAGGAAGGGCAATGATAGAGTACAGTTTGCACAGCTGAAGGGAATGGCAGACAGCCTCTCGCTGGGGTTGGTTCAGGCAGGATTCCAAGTAAGCAAATATCTTCCGTTTGGGCCGGTGGATCATGTCATGCCTTACCTCATTAGAAGGGCTGAAGAAAACAGAGGGCTTCTCTCCACAACCAGTGCAGATCGTCAACTCATCAGGTAAAAACAAGCATGCCCAAAACGCTAGGTAATAATTATTTTACTAAAACTTTTCTGTTGTTGTAAATCTTATTTTGTGTTTGCCTATGATTCAGCAAGGAATTGAGCAGAAGATTGCAGGCGGTTGTCACAGGCTAATAAGCTTGGTTCCCTGAAAATTGTTGTGGCTTGAAGGAAAAATGATCTTGTAAATGTTTGCAATGAAAGCCCGGATTAAAGGCTGCCTTTTTCATGGCTCAAGTTAGATGTAAGTCGTGTTTTAGGCTTGAATGCGAACGACTTATATGCTTTATTTAAAGCTTGTTTGAGTGACTTGTGGGTGTGATTTAACTTGTGCATATTAGTTATAATGTTTAAAAATCAAATTATAATTTTTAAAATCTCATGTGTTCTTAAATATTTGATTTAAAATAGTTTCTGTTGTCTCCAACGTTTACAGAGAAGCAACCTACACATTGTCAACATCTGTTTGGGTCAAGTTTTGGGTTGGTGAGGAAGCATAAGATGTGTTATATTTTATGTCATTATAACTTGTAAATCTCTATGATGGCACAATCAAAATGCAAACATTGAATTCTCTACGTATATTCATCTCCGAATTACTCTACTGCAGCCACCCTTAAATATCACACACTAAGGGAAGAATTAAGCTTGGGAGAAAAAGTCAATTTTGACTATTTAACACTTTTGGTCTAGGAATTAAGCTTAGTGTGTGATGTTTAAGCCGTTCCCTCTACTGCTAACAACATTAACTCATTAATGCACTCCATCTTACATAAATTTATTTATTTATTTTATCAAGAGTCAAAAATGATAAATAATTTTGAAAATCAATAAGAAGCAAGCACGACCACTGAAAAAAAAAAAAATTACAGTCCATTTATGCTTTGCTTAGTGGCTGAATTTTATCCTGACCAGACATGGTCATTATAAACCTCCCAACTGCAGAATCCGCTGATGACCAATGATTGTTAGTTTTTAATTTTTAAATTACTCATGCAAAAGGAAAAGTATTTAAAAAGCACCTAGAGGCTTATAAATTTTTTTATAATAAAGCGTCTTATATGATTGGTGGGATCCACTTCATCTATCGTTATCTGTCCACCAAAATACACGTTAAATCGGTTGTCTAAAATAGCTAAAAAGAAAATGATTATAAATACAATCGAAATGGGAGACAGAATGGGTTTCCTGTTAAGAATTCATGATACACGTAAACAAGGACAAACTGAAAATGAAATGCACGGGCAGGCGCATTTTGTCAGCAACGGCTACCCAGGCAGGAGGATCGACTGCCTGGGTATTGCCGCCTGGCATCCGCTCATGTCATGCATATGCACATTGTAACTTGTTCCGGATTTGACTGATTTGACTGTTTGTTTTATGTTTTAAAATTTTAAAAATAGATAAGTTAGAATCGCTTTTTATGTTTTATTATTTATTGTAGTTAAAATTTTAACAATGTAAATTATGTTATTGATATAATTATATAATTGTAAAATTATGTTAAAATAATAACATTAAATCATTAAAGTATAGTATTACTAAATTATATTTTAATGTTATTGTAAAATATTTTAATGTTATTATTTTAACTATAGTATTATTAAACTATAGTTGAATTTTTAATTATGCTTAGAGAACTTATTAATTATTGTTGTTAGCATGTCTCTTTAAGTGTATTTATTGGAAAGGTCAAATTTCACTAATTCTTGATTGATCATTGATTTGTGTATCCATATAGATTAGTAGATCGTTCTTGATTCTTTTTTCTTTTTTATAAAATTTATTAGTTATTAATTGAAAACTATAATGTAAGAAGAAAGTTTCTTCCCTCTCATTAGTTTCTACATACCACATATGGAATATTTTAATCCTCTATTTTAATTTTTTACTAAATTGAATAACTAAAAAGTGCTACATAGTGGCATGTACTTGCCTTATTGTTATTACTTGTATTTGTAAGTATGAAATACAAATAAGTTTATAATAAATTTAATTTAATCTAATTCAAATATTAGAAAACCAAAAAATAATTATTGTGAAAAATGGAAAAAAATAAAATTATATAATTAATAAGTTCTCTAAGCATAATTAAAATTGAATAAATAGAACTGTGGATACCAGATAGCCTTTGGAGCTTCTTGCTCAGCACCTTCCTCTTCATCTACATCTTCTCCCATGCTTTGAGTTAGGGCAAGTGGCCCTTGATCTTGCTCCTTTTCATCTCCCTCAGCATCTTCACCTTCTTCTTCTGCTTCCTCTGTAGTGCCTTTCCAAATTTGGCTTTAAGCTTCTTAACAAGCTTATCATTCTTCTTCAAGGTGGAGGTAGTCTTCATCTCCATATCCACTTTGGATCTCACCTCGTCATAGGTTCCAAAATGTGGTGCATTCTTATCAATTTTTTCTACTAATAAATTAGTTATTGCAGCTAATGCTTCATCTATGTTAATCTCATATCCAAGAGGTCTCAACCATCTCACTCTTGGTATGGCCGCTTGTATGTATGTGAAATCAATATCTACAAGAAAACAGACTTCATTTACATGTTTCTCTACCAAAGAAACTAGAATTTTGAGCCTCTACT
>CM053790.1:804808645-804916145 GCA_028749045.1 Cupressus sempervirens
AAGGAAGACTTCTTCCCTCATTTTGACATCTACATTTTATGCATAAGCTAACTCATTGTTATGAGCACATCCACCTACATGAAGTGAATTCTACTATCTATCAAGCATTCAAGCATTCAAGTTTTCAAGCATCCAATTCATCAAGGAGGTCCATTGTTAGCTAGTGAAGGATTCAATCTGTATGGAGCCCTCTTGTTGAAGATTTCATCCACATTCATTCAAGCCTTTTCCTATATAAAGATACATTCAAGATTGGTGTTGAAGATCTAATGACATTGATTTGAGACATCCTACATACATTTCTACATTCATTTGGAGCATCCGCACTTGTGGATTCAAGGATTTGAATCCTCCACAAGGATTTCCATATAAGTAAGGTGAATAGTTCCATTTACTTTATTTATGCATATATTATTTCAATTATATTTCAAGGTTAATTCCAAACTGGGGTTTGATTGAGGAAAAGCCCCCATCCAACAAATAAACCATTTTTCTTCTAGATATAGGTGTGGAACAACGAATTGAAGAGCAAATTCAGATACCCTTTTTGTCGAACTTGTGAGATCCGCAAACAAAAATTTCATTAGAGCACTGTAGGTCAAGGTTGACTTTTTGGGGTACAATTGTGCCCTGGGTAAGATTGTGCCCTGTCAATAGGGTCAAGATCGACCTCACTTCAAAAAGACAAACATTTATGGGTTTTCTCCTCAACATTTCTAGTCTAGAATAGGTTGCAGATTTTCCAAAAACTACATACAAACATCAAAAAACAACATTTTCTAGATTCAAGGTGAGTATTTGTCTTTTATCTATTTTAGAATTTTGGCACATACTCCTCCACAATAGAAAGATCATATAACCTCATGTCATGTCCCCTTTTCAAATAATTAAAAAATAATAATCTTTGCTAAGGCAAGCAGGCCTAAGAAAGTGAAGTTTCGAAAAAAGGGGGTTAATCTTTGGAAACCGTTGGACTAATAAATGAAAATTATTATTAAAATATGTTTCATTAACCTCTCTTGGATGTGAGTTACAGTTATGCCCTCTTTTAAGGGGTTTGGAGGCATTTTGGGAGAACTTGATTTTTCTGATTTCTTTGTTATTCTTCAAAGGCTGCCAAACCTGTGAAGAAGGAGACCCAAGAACGGGAGTTTGCAGGTTTCCAGGGAGACCCAAGAATGGGATTTTGTAGGTTTCTAGGAAGGCTAAGGATGGGAGTTTGAAGCCATTCCATGTGCATGCTCATACAGAGTTTGCCTTTGTGCTGAACAGTGTAGATTTGTGGGTTTTTGGGTGTGTTTTTTGCACGAGTTTGGTGTTTTCAGTTGAGCATTTCATATCAGTTTTGGTTGCTGCTGTATTTCATACTTTAAGCTATTAAAATAGAGCTGAATATATGTATTGGGATGTGATTAAACTTCTGAGATAGTTTGTTAGTGTTTTGTGGTGTTTCCGGGCATTTTTGTGTTAATTTCGGGAGCCCGATGAGCATAGTTTTTGTCCTACATTTGAGAACTGTTGTGTAAAGGTTATACAGATCTGGAAATGTCATTTTGTAGGCTGTTATGCTGCTGAAATTTCTATAAAAATGTCCACTTTCAGATTTATTAATAATTGGTGAAGCTGTGAAGCTTTTGGCACAATTTCTGGCATACCCGATTTGGGGTTTCTTGAGAAATTTGGAGGATCTTTGTGATATTAGTTGTTTGATCTTAAAGATCTGATTAAAGGTTGGAAATATCATACAAAAATCAGAAAAGGGACATTTCAGTGGTATTAGAGCCATGATCTTGCCAGCTTGAGGGTTTGTAGAAGTTTGCAGGTCAGTTTTGACAACTACCTAGATCTTGCATTTCAGTTTTGAGAACTACCCAAATCTTGCATGTCATAATTTATGATTGCATGTTGCTTCTAATCAGTTGCATGTCAAAATTTATGGTTGCATGCTACTTCTAATCATTTTCATGTTAGTTCTTGGTGAATTTGGTGGTTGTAGAAGTTTGCATTTCAGTTTTGACAAATACCCAGATCTTGCATGTCAGTTTTGACAACTACCCAGATCTTGCATGTCATAATTTGGTGGTTGCATGTTGCTTATAATCAGTTGCATGTACAAATCTATGGTTTCATGCTACTTCTAATCATTTGCATGTTAGTTCTTGGTGAATTTGGTGGTTGTAGAAGTTTGCATGTCAGTTTTGACAACTACCCAGATCTTGCATGTCAGTTTTGACAACTACCAAGATCTTGCATGTCATAATTTGGTGGTTGCATGTTGCTTCTAATCAATTGCATGTCCAAATCTATGGTTGCATGCTACTTCTAATCATTTGCATGTTAGTTCTTGGTGTTTGAAGAAGTTATATCCTATTGGGGTTACACTCTACTTTATCCAGAATGGACAGGTATAGTACAGAGTCTCAGAGGGAACGATCTTGGACAATTGATAGCCAGAGTCAAAATAGTAGAAAGGATGGTTATTTAGACATTCGAGATAAACTTATGAAAATAAGCCATGACATGTCTAAACAGTTGGTTGAGCACCACCGTATAATGAATGACATATTATCTGACCCAACTAAGGTGGATAAGTTGACTGGATTTCTATTTGGCAGATTTTCTCACAGGACAGATGACACAATTCCCAAGAACTTGCATGAGGAGTTTGAGAAACTAGCTGATAGCCAGGTAGAGGTCTCAGATTCTACTCTGCCACAAGAGGTGGTGGGAAAGGATATTACACAGATTGATAGTAACGGTCAACTTGATACTCAAATTGAGACAATTGTTTACAGGTTGTCAAAGGGTGATGCCACAGGTATTCAGGATGGTATAGTTACAACAGGCAGTGACTACAGTGTAGCAGGTTCAGATGATGATTATGAGGATGTTCTTGTGCAGGATGGTGAGATACCTGGTAGAGATGAGCAAACATTGAGCATTCATGACTTTGCTGAGAAAGAGTACCAGGCACAGTTAGATGCTTCATCACATGAGGTTGAGGCTGGTAGTACTTCACATGATTTGTCCATCCAGCTGAAGGTGAAAAAAGATAGTATTGTGACTTCATTATCTCATCATGACAGGTATGTGGAGTTAGTTGGTATTGGTCATATTACTCAGGTGAGGAGTTTTCTTGAGTTACCAGTTGATTCTAGTTTACAGATATGGACTCGAGATTGTTATATTGGCATTTGGGATTCAGTTGACTGGAGATCTTTAACACTTTTTGGTAGCAGTGTTTGTTTGGGTGCTATCATGGATTTGATTAGCAGATTACATGGTGTTTTCTTTTCTTGTGCCAGTATCTTGTCTAATGTTGGTATTAGTTTTTATACACCGATGTTGGGCTTTGTTCATATATCCAGTTGACCATACTTGCTGGAATGTGTTGATGATCTTTCATATTTGGCAGTATGCACAAATGAGTCCTAGGATCATATTGGCATTGATGACATCCAGGAGGATGTAGTGGGCAGTTTTGAAAACTTAGTTTCCTTGGGTACAGAGGAGTTGGACAGCAGTGCTAATGTTTTTGATACTCCGTATGTTGATATGAGCTTTAGATTTGATTCACAGGGTATGGATTGTAATACTCTAGAGACTAGTGACTTTGAGGATACTCCTTTAGATAGTGCATCAGAGGAGGTTTGTAGGAGACAGTCAAGCCAGTGCCATCATGTGTCTAATCAATTAAGAGTTAGTGACCGAGACATTGCTATCACTTGCCAGCATTTTGATGCTGCTCGTCAGTTGTTAGCAGTTTATGGATGGGGTTCTCCTACTAGTGATGAGCAGGGAGGCAGTTATCTTTCCTTGACAGAGATCTACTCTTTATGGGAGGCTATTTGGATTTTGAGACAGAATTATATGCAGTTGGTAGCCGACAGAGATTATCTTATGGAGTGGGGCAGTACAGCATATGATGCATTGTTGGCCAAGGAAGATGAGGTGAGTGAGCTTACTAAGCAGCTTGAGGTGACTTCTAAGATTCTTGAGAGTACACAGTTGGCTCTCAAGGAGTCACAGTTTCATTTGGCTAAGGTGACCATGGAGTTAGAGCGACTACAGTCTTTACCTGATTCTATACAGTCACAAGCTATGGTGTTTTGTGATCCGAGGATGTCCATGGCTGAGATTGTCAGAGACAGTAGAGATGGGGATGCATCCATCCTTGATACTAACATTGGCATATCAGGTTCATTCCCACTAGAGTTAGGTTTAGTTGAGTTGGGTGTTGTAGCAGATTGTTGTATGCCTGACAGGGTGGTGGCCTCTAGTATTGAAGGCACGGAGACTAGAGATGTATCAAAGATCATGTGTGATGTTGGTGAGTCGGCAGTTGGCATGGTTCCTACTAGTAATACTACTCCCTTGGAGATATCTTCGGAGGTAGTAGTTAGTTCCAACATGGTTAATGATCAATTGCAGTTAGTTTCATCTGGATTACAGTCTAAGCCATTGACTGAGATTGGCGCATTCTATCGGCATTACACTATGAGGTACACTCATCAATTTACCTTTGATGACCATGTTGATGAGATGATGATACAAAGATGTACTTTGGTTCCTAGTGCTTGTCGTCAGTTATGGGATAGTTTGACACCTCAGGATGAGGGTTGTGATGGGCATGACATGGCGATAGGTTCTACAGTTGATAGCTTGATAATACATGACTTAGAGCAGGAGTTTCAGAGTGATGCTTCAGCGGGTGTTGTTATTGATTCTACTCCTTTGGCTATGACATCTCCTAACTTAGCTGGTGATCAGTCACAGTGGGTTGTATCACTTGTTCCATGGCAGGAAAATTTGGTTTGGGTTCCAATTCTTGCTATTTATCTTGTGATGGCTTTTCACCATCAGGGGTGCATGGTAGTTATGGTTATGAGATAGTGGTCAGTGATCTACAGAGTTGTGTTGACTGCAGGCATTGTATAGTGTGTGGATTCTCCATACTTGGTACAGTTACATTCGGGAGCATTCACCATTGTTGCAGAGTTGGATTGTACGTTCCGTATAGGCCAGTGGAATGCATTGATGGTATTTACTGTGTTGGTAGTCCACTTTACTTGGGTTTTGATGTTCTAAGAGTTTGTGTCTCATGGGTTTCTGACTGTGGAAGTTGTGACTTTGGAGTTTGGTTGAGCATTAATTGTCAGTTTGATTACAGATTCCTCTTGGTTATATTGCAGAAGATATTGCAGGAGCCTGTGTTAATTGACAATAGTATAGTTCATGACTACATTTGGGATCCAAATGGATTGATTGGTTTATTGTTCAGCCATTGCTTAAGGACAAGCAATGTTTGGGAGGGGAGGAATTGTCATGTCCCCTTTTCAAATAATTAAAAAATAATAATCTTTGCTAAGGCAAGCAGGCCCAAGAAAGTGAAGTTTCGAAAAAAGGGGGTTAATCTTTGGAAATCGTTGGACTAATAAATAAAAATTATTATTAAAATATGTTTCATTAACCTCTCTTGGATGTGAGTTACAGTTATGCCATCTTTTAAGGGGTTTGGAGGCATTTTGGGAGAACTTGATTTTGCTGATTTCTTTGTTATTCTTCAAAGGCTGCCAAACCTGTGAAGAAGGAGACCCAAGAACGGGAGTTTGCAGGTTTCCAGGGAGACCCAAGAATGGGAGTTTTTAGGTTTCCAGGAAGGCTAAGGACGGGAGTTTGAAGCCATTCCATGTGCATGCTCATACAGAGTTTGCCTTTGTGCTGAACAGTGTAGATTTGTGGGTTTTTGGGTGTGTTTTTTGCATGAGTTTGGTGTTTTCAGTTGAGCATTTCATATTAGTTTTGGTTGCTGCTGTATTTCAGACTTTAAGCTATTAAAATAGAGCTGAATATATGTATTGGGACATGATTAAACTTCTAAGATAGTTTATTAGTGTTTTGTGGTGTTTCTGGGCATTTTTGTGTTAATTTCGGGAGCCCGATGAGCATAGTTTTTGTCCTACATTTGAGAAATGTTATGTAAAGGTTATACGGATCTGGAAATGTCATTTTGTAGGCTGTTATGCTGCTGAAATTTCTGTAAAAATGTCCACTTTCAGATTTATTAATAATTGGTGAAGCTGTGAAGCTTTTGGCACAATTTCTGGCATACCCGATTTGGGGTTTCTTGAGAAATTTGGAGGATCTTTGTGATATTAGTTGTTTGATCTTAAAGATCTGATTAAAGGTTGGGAATATCATACAAAAATCAGAAAAGGGACATTTCACCTCATTTCTCCCTAGTTTCCATCACTTGATCCATTTCTACATTGAACACTCTATTGTGCTTAATCAATTTGGATCATTCCTTTTTGAAATTAGGGTTGGAAGAGGGTTTCCATTTTGTTTCTATTCACCATCATAATGGGTCAAGCAACTATATGGATTTGTACTTATTTAGTTAGGACCGAGTAATAATTAGAGTTGAGTACACACCAACATCGTCGAGAAAAATAGTATATGTTGAGTGATATAAAAGTCAAGCCAAATAGAAGAGAACAAGAGTATAAGCTAAGTAATTTAGTTTATGTCAAGCCTAGTATGAGCCGAGGATCAACAAGGAAGAACAGTTAAGGCTAAGCATTAGCAAGCTATTGAAGTTGAGTGACATAATTTTGCATAATTATTTGGAATAGCACAAACTTTGAGGTAAACCATTTTTGTTGACCTGGAAGCATGTTTTATGGATTGGGGAGCTAATCAAGGAGTTGATTATGCATAATGATGAAGATCATTAATCCCTATGTAATGTGTTTAGCCAATCAAAACATTGGAAAGGCCAAGCAAAAAAAAGGATAATTCTGGATCGTTGATTTTGATCTAGAAGCTTTGTCAAATAGCTATATAAAGAGGGTTTTATGCCTAATTCCTCTATGTGTGAGTATGTGTGATTCAAAAGAGTTTTGATGCAATTTTTTGAGGTGAATTAGAGGAGAAAGACAAAGGTGATCGAGCAGTGCAGTGATGAGTCATTGAATATCAATCACAGTAAGGTAATATCATATTGGATAGAGGAGCTATGTTATCAACATTTAAGTGTATACTAAAGGATCAGGTACTAAACATTCTAATAGGTGTTTTAGGATTTAAATCTCTTGATAGAGTAGCTTTGAAAGGCTTTTATAAATATCCTAACAAAGTACTCACATAGTTGTGATGTAAAATACTTTAATCAAGGTAGACCTAATAGTCTTGTAAGCCTTTAATAGGGCAGACCCCTCACAGGGTAGATCATCAAAAGTGATCAAATAGTGTAGCCCTAATAGGCACACTTTATTGCTACAGTAGTGAATATTTTGTGGGTTTCATCCCCACCACAATTTTTCCTTCACCTTGCAGGGTTTTGACATTATCAAATCTTTGTGTCAAGTGTGTTATGTGTTTGTGAATTTTATTCACGCAATGAGATGTTAGATCTAATGTTATGTTGAAGTACATGATTGCAATGATATGATGTTAATATTTAATGAGGGCTTATGATGGAGATGTCAAATATGGTTCATGTTTGAAGTATTAAAGATCTCGATTAACACACCCCCCCCCCCCCCCCTTCTCAGTATTATTCCCTATTAGATTTTGAACAATTGGTATCAGAGCTTGTACTCTTGGAAAAAGTCTAACAACTTGAGAGTTAACGATCTTGACGATGGAAGCCTACACACTGGGAAAGATCATTAAGAACCAGAAGCTTGATGTTCATCTTAAATTTGAACAATTCAAGACTACAAAGGAGACATTGATGGAATCCTTGAAGAGAAGGAAAGAGATGACAATTAAACAAAATAACACCCAATAGAAAGAAGAGACTATTGAAGAATTATTTGATGAAGACAATTCTAGTGAATTTGATGTAGCAATAACATACCTATTGGAGAAGAACAACATTCTAAATGAAGAAGTTAGAGCACTAAAAAGAGAACATGAGATGCAAGCAGTAAGACTATATGAAGTTACTAAAGAAAAAAAAAAGTTGAAGAGGGTAGAGTAAAAGCTGATGAAGACAGGCAAATAAATACAAGTCATGATTGAAAGGATCAATGAGGTACAAAGGCTGAATCATAATTAATTTGACATGGTCAATCAATGACTAATTGTTAATCATGAGATTGCAAGAAAGGTGGAAGAGATTACAAATTTGAGAACTAAGAACAATCAATTGAAGAATGAATTGAAAGCTGAAAATGAATTCATTGAAAGGTTGAACAAACCTAAAGAGGCTATGAAATTTCTCAATGAACAGATGAATTCACCAAGAAGACCTCATGACACTTCTAGACTAGGCTATGTCGAGTTGCTATTTGGCGTCGAGCAAGGAGACTCATCAGAGATAGGAAAATAAAGGAATGTGAATGCAAAACCAAAGAACAAGAAGCCTACATGCTATCATTGTGGAAAACTAGGTCATACAACAAATATCTACAGGAGCTAGATTGCTAAGTCAAATCCTAAACCTAAATTCAATGGTTGTTATTTCAATTGCAACAAACAAGGTCATCAAGCACTTGAGTATAGATCAAAGATCAATAAGACACCAACTACTTTAAGATTTGAAGGTTATTGTTATACATGTCAGAAGTATGGTCATAAGGTACAAGATTGTAGATCTAAAGTAAAGAACAATTGGATACCTAAAGGTCAAGGAAAAGTACCTAAGCAAGGTAATACCATAAATTGAGATTACAATACTTAGGTGAATTGTCAATATTGTGGAAAGTATGGACACATTGCAACAAATTATGCTTGGATACATCTTAGAGGAAGATTTAGAAACTAGAGAAATTTTGGACCAATATCTTTTAATTGCTAGAAGGTTGGTCACCTAAGCAAGGACTATATGAACTCAGCTTCAATACTAATGTTGAAGAAAACAATGGAAAAGAAAAGGTCAATACTATAGAAGTAAGAACTTAGATGAATCAAAATTGGAAGAGGAAAACAAATGAAAGCAACCGAGAAAATGGTGAGATCATGATCACCTAATCCAATGGATTAGGTCATTCCCCCACCTCAAACTAAATGATGAGGTATGTATGGAACTATGTTTCAAATTGATAAATCATACATTAGTTCTTATTATTAATATGCATGTAAGTCTAAATTAGAATGATAGTAGATGTACAAGGATAAATCTAAGGTTTGAAAAGAATAATGATCTTTGGTGTCAAGTTGAAAATCTGGTAAAGACCGAGTGCCAATATTGGAGTCTAGTCAAGACTGAGTTGTAGTATGAACCAATTTGTATCAATAACCAAGTGGAGACTAATGTGTTGAGTTGGATTCTAGTATAAATTGAGTAGTGATATTAACTGAGCGAAGAAGAAGGAATTTTATTTGCCAAATTTCATTGAGTTGGTTGAGACAGCTGTTGAGCACCTAATACACATACAGAGTATTCATGGAGATCTAATTCGACCGTTTAACCTTATAAAGTGAATTTCAAAGCTCATTTTACTCATCAATATTTCAAGAATTGACAAAATTAAATTGAGAAAGAGATTGTTGAGAAAATTTGTGTAAAGTTGTTGAAGATCTAGCGCGTGTCATCGACATCTCAAGCAAGAGGGTGTGGTTGAATTGAGACCAAGTTGTGAAGTAGCTTCCAAATAAAATCCTAATCTAAAGAAATGACATCGACCTCATTTGCAAGTGAGAAGAAGGTTGTATTGAAGGTTAGTAATGCTTGATTAGTTCTAAACTAAGCATGCCTCTACCAAAATTTAGGAAATACCCCGCTATTGCATTAACTAGTGATTCTTCTAGAGCATTATCAACAATTCCACTAAGGGTCATTATGGTCAACGATGTCAGATCATGTCATGTGAGCAAGATTGGAGAGATTGGAGACTTCGACTTGAGGAATTTGTATGACAAATTGTGTGAGAATGGAAGATTGAAGGATGAACACAAGTTGGTAGTCGAGAAAGGGCTAACTCATGCCCTAAACTTCTCAAAGGTTTTCAAGGTGGAATGGATCAAAGTTGTATTAAGATGAATCCATGATATGAAAATTAGGTTGGAGAATGGACCAGTGAATATTACAAATCCTATCATCTATCATGTCACGAGTTACCCTATTCTGGATAGGGTAAAGCCCATTCATTGCCAAGGAAAAGATGTGATTGAAAATAACACTTTGGCAAAATAGAACGATAGAGGAATATCAATAAAAACCCTTGAGGACTCAAAGATTGAATTTTCTATTAGAATCATAACACACAAATTCTACCAATCAAGATGACTTAACAACATGTCCCATGTTGCTATGGATATGAGATATAAAATTGTTAAGAAGGATCATAGTTATGACATAACCCAGCTCCAGCTCACACAGTTAGTAGAAAACCTAGGAGCCATAAGGAAAGCCAAGAACAATTCATGTAAGTTTGGTTCTCTCATTATTGCATATTCTTTTATGTACATAATTTATTCCCTACAATAGGAAACGTAGTTTGAGATAAGAAGAAACTTATTATTACCCAACAAATGAATGAGTTTATTAGTCAAATGGATGAGAACTTTGAGACAATTATGGACGAGTATTTTGAAGAATTTAAGAAAAATATGAAAAATAGGTTCATGATCCCTAAGTAGGTAGTAGACCAGTATTATAATGATATATGTTTTTGAGTGGATACTGATTACACATGTGTTCAATCTGCCATACCAAGAGTTGCATGGTTAAGACCTCTTTACTATGAGGCGAACATTAATGAAGTGTCAACAACAATTACTATGTTATTGGCTAAGGAGATTGATAAAGATGTTGAACCATTTGGTACTTATGAGACTGAAAAGATCAAGATGTTGATGCAAAAAAAGGTTCCAAAGTTAGACACGAAAAGGAAGAAGACATTAAAGATTCTAGAAGGCACATTTGGTGAAGCCCCACTAATGATTTCTAAAGGAAAAGGAGAAGATCTGAGCAATGAGGATGATGATAAAGGTGAGAATGAAGAAGAAGGACAAGAAGGTAAAGACAATGAGTTAGTGGTTGTTGAGCCTAAGGAAATCAAGTGTAAGAAAACTATTGTGGTAGACCCCAAGGTGAAGAAATATTTGAAGAAGATGGTTACTAAGCCTACACCCACACCATCAAGGGTCACGAGAAAAAGGTCCAACGAAAATAATACTATAGTTTCTGAGTCAATGAAGAAGGGTACTATTAAAATCACCAAGCCTACACAAGGCAAGAGCCCATCAAAGAGAAATGCAATCACTATGGAAGCTGAGTCAATCAAGCTAAAGAAGAAACCAAGAAGGCGACTAATAATCATAAAGGATGGAGAAGAAGAAAAAGCAGAGAGGACCAAGTCTAATAACTTAATTTAGTTCAAGGTAGCAATGCACAAGAAGCCTCAAAACATTGACGAGGTACGTGATAATCTCTTGAACACTGTAGGACTATCAGGATTTTACTATATTAAGAATAAAAAATTGAGTAAAGAAGATAAAATGAAAGTAGAAGAGGTTGTGATAGATATGATGGTGAAATCAAATACATACCTATCGAGTGAGGAAAATTGATTCCTGGAGAGTTATAAAATAAAGTTGATGCTAAATGGAAATGGGCAATAGTTATTAAAAGGCAAATAAGGGAAGCTTCGTTAACCGAAACTATGTCTAAACTGACAAAGCCACAAATCAACTTAGTATTGAGGAACCATAACAATAGATTTGTACCTAAAACAAGAGCCTACTTGTTACTAAAGAATAAAATAGAGGTAGTGGTATAGGAGAGTGTTAGTGAATAGATTGTCCTTTGAAGGAATGTATGTAGATCTGACCCTAAATGCCCAAGTGAAAGAACAAACTAACACCAACAGTTCGATAGGTTATCATGGGATTGATAACCTTCCTCTCAATTTTTATCAGGGATAGCTACCCGTACAAGATATTCAATGAATTAAATATGGATGCTTTTACCAAAAAATACGAAAGGATATCAAGCATCTACACGTAAACACAAGTAGACACGTAGACTTAATAATTGAAAAGAAAGGAAACAGAATAAAGCAAATTACACAAAGTTAATTTATTGTACACTGCATTACATGCTATAAACGAAAATATATCCTCCATCCTCTTGAGAGGATTAAAAACTCAGAGCTTTAAAAGATGTTTTGAAAAGATGGTGCAACAAGAAAACAGTAACATTAGCACGTATTTCAGAGAAAACTAAAAATGATGCCAAGATCATGATTAGTGGAAAGAAAATACACCATAATCACAATTCTGATATAATTACCTCCAGTCTCCCTTCTCTGAATGTAAAAGACTACAAAGACCCTTTTACACGTTACAACCAAATCACTATTTTTTAAGAAAGACGGAAACTTCTCTCACAGTATTACATCAACCATCAAAATCCTATCTGTAACTCAGACACACAGTTCTGGAAAGAAAGAAAGTCTGCTCATGCTCTGCCTTTACTGTATTCACAGTTCTCCAATCTTATTGTCGCTCAAAGTCTCCCAGCAAAACCCAGAAAACTGGAACCCCTTTTCTCCACTTACTATTGCCTATTTATCTTTCAAATTCCCATGGCTTTTCAGTTATTATAACTGATTTTTGACATTTTATTTTAATCCTCTCTCTTTGCTTCTTCTTCTCGCGACAACATGATATTTTAAATCTTTTCAATAATCAAACATTACAACTTTTATAAACCTTTTATATCTTCATGAATACAAGACTGACAGGTGGCATCTTATGTTTGGAAAAAGGAAAATGAAATTTTACAAGATATAGGTGCCGTATGGTGACCCGATGATATAATCCAGTTTCATCTTCCAATGTTCAAGATGAACAATCAAACTTCACCGAAAGCTTGATCTTTTGAGATGTGTCTTGCTTGATCTTTCCATGGGGTTTAATGTGAAAGACTTCAGCTCTCCCATTTGCATTATAATAAGACCATAGCTCATTAAGCACATATGTTAAACCTCGGCGAACTTGCTTCCTTTGAATTTGCAGTCATTTGAGAGGATGATCCACTTCTTTCAATGGACCAACTCCACTTAATGGGAAACTTGCTAAGAGTATTCTAAGTTTTTCAGGCTCTTTCTTATCAGATAACATTCAGGCTCAATATCTGAAGAAGTGGATAGTTGAGTTACAAAACGCACTCAAAGTTACATATCATGCAATCTGAGTGACATCGCACTCACCATAGCTGCAGGTTCACATAAACAAAGTTAAAGAGCTCGGTCCATTTGCATGCGTGGAACAATTATTCCAACAAACCTTAGCATGAATAACTTTCGCAAAAATGGGCAGCTTATTAACTGACATTTTTTTATTGTATTCTAATGTTGCGGGCTTCCATGACATCTTGATCATTGACAGTGCCATTTTCAAAAAATTCAAGACGACATTGTTCTTCAAACCTGATTATGAGGTCACGAATACTCTGCAATGGGGAGATATTCACCATGGGGTGCCTGTGGGTTCTTCACGACATCTCTCATCTTACCATATGAGACTTGTGTGCACTCAAAGTTCAACATATTATCTCGGGCAAGACCTACTCTTAATTCTATATTACTGTGAATGTCTTCATGGGTAGGACTGGTCTCGAGCGTTCCATCATCAATGCGTCTTTCTGCTATATTCTGCATACTTCCAAGCTTGGGAAAAGGTGTACTATGCATGATGTGCATGCTCTCACTCTCGAGTAGAGGAAGATTCTGAAGACTACTAAAGAGAGTGACCTTAGGATCCATAAGGAATGCACTTTATGTCTTTAGGTGTGACCACGGGCGCCACAGTCTTTATGATATTACCTGCGCAAATTCAAAACTCTATATTGATGCGTTCACAAACAGTTTCCATCTGATGTCTAATTATTTCCTTAATTATGATCTTCAAAGCATGTAATGTTGAGGTCGAGAGGAACTGTGGGTATGTTCCTTGATTTTCCTGAGGATCAAGCTTGACTGCTGCTTTCATCTCAGTATCACTTGCGCCCGATGTATCCTCTACTAGGCCCTGTTTGGTTGGGGAAGATAAATTTGTGCCATAACCAGGTTATCTTATAACCAGGTTTTCGAAAACCTGGTTTTGTGATTTGGAAAGCCAATGGTCCGTTTGGTTGACACGAAAGATGAATATACCGTGGACCCCACAATATTATTAAAAAAACTGTCATAAAATTCAAAACCTAGTTTTAATTTCGAATTCCACCTTTTTGTTGGAAGAAACTTCTTCCAATTTTTGACCAAAATTGGAAGATGAAATTGAAAACCAGGTTATGATTTTAACCAACCAAACACCAAAGTTTTTTTGCAAAACTTGGTTTTACTCCTGATAACCCGGTTTTGGCCCTCATCTTCCAGCAACCAAACGGGGCCCTAAGGAACTCGAGCTTATGGCCTCGGTTTTGAAGATTTAACTGATCTCAGGCATTCTTAGACATCCCTGCAAGCATCTTTATTTATCTTCTACCTCGCGGCTATAATGATGAGTTCCACACATTGGACATGATTTGAATTGATTTTGTCACCTTTTCATTGTTTGGGACCGCCCATTGGGTTTGAAACTTCTTTAAAACTTTGAGAATGGAAGATTTCACATTCGAATAGGAATTCAAATCATTGAATATTTCCCACACTTCTTATGTAATATTTCAACCTAGGGGCACAGGACTGCACCTTTGAGTTTTGAAAAGGATTTCAATCTAAATTTGCCTCTAAATCCAAATAGGTCAAATCCTTGAACTACTGAACTGTCTTAAACCTATCACATCACACGAACTTTTCTGAATATAAAATAAGCCATATTGAATCAACAAGCTCATAGGATCATTTGAACCCATTCTAGCAAACTAAACCACTTATGACTAATATCCCAAGACATATGTCTGCTTCTTTAACCACTAAAAAAATGAATTGATATGCCCATAAAGAACTTGGTAAATTTAATGAAACTTCCTGTGAAATCTGAATCTAAACTCAATGATATCTATACTCATACACTGGATCATCGAATTTGACGATATTGAGCTTGAATCTTGTTTCTAAATCTGCATATCGAAATATTGAACCACTTCGAACTTCTGAATGAAGGAAACTTGAAGATTCACCATGATGGTATTTTATTTCTTCGACTAGGGTTCCTTCCTAAATTATGACCTCTGAACTTCTGCACTGACCCTAAATCATGAACCGAGGCTAGACTTTGAACTTTTCTAAATTAAAGAATCTACATTTTGAGCCCAGAGTCTGAACTTTGCTTGTATTGAACCTGTAGGATGGATCAACTAAACTGTTGAACTACTTTGAACTACTTCAAACTTTAGTTCGAAGTGGTTCAAACTTTGCACTTGAAGTTTTAAAACTATGACCACCTTGGGTACTAACAAAGAGAAAATTATATGGAAGAAGATTTATGGCTTGATGCCTAATTATGAGAATGACAAGGAAGAGGAAGAGAAAGAGGCTGACCAAGTTGAGCTGGATAATAAAGAAGATATCTATGAAGATGTAGAGTAACTTGTTAAGACTATACATCTAATGGATCAAGATAGTGAAAAACAAAGTGAAACAAACACCATACAGGATGAACTCATAGAAGATCAACAAAAAGATGGGACTGATGCAAAGGAAGAACTAGATAAGACAACACTAACTGAGCTAGGGTAGAAGGAGTAAGCTCCTACATAAAAGTCAACAAAAGAGGTGTTGATGAACACCAATTTTGTGTTAGTATAAGTTATGTTATATCCTAAGATTGACACACATGAATCATCTCAACTAGTTGAAACGAAGCCTATTTCAATTTATAGTTTAGTTGGTGCACTAGTAAGTTAGGGTGAGCAATCAGGTGTGTCGATCAATGCAGTTGAAGTAGCACAAGTGCCTGTACTGACTCAACATGCCACATAGGGAAATGTTGCAACAAATACTAAAGTAAAATAGAAAGATGAGGTCCCTAATGTTCAAGTAAATCAATCTACTACTAGTGAAGAAAGGCCACAAGCCTCAAGACCTTGCATTGAAGGAACAAAGGAGAAAGGACAACAAAGTTCTACAATTGAACTCAAATCCACAGATGAGCAGAAGTCAAGTAGAGTGCCTAAGAAGGATGAGGACACAATAATTGAGGTTTAGAGACTGAATTTGGAGTTATAAACACAAAGTTTGCAGTTATCAATGTTGAGCACCAGTAATCCTGATTCCAAAAGGAAGAAAAGAGTGCAGTCCCCTATTACATTTCAAGCTAAACCTATTATGCTTGATGAAGATGTTATTATATCTGATTGGGACAAATCAATTTTGATAGAGGAGTAGATGAAGATATTAAGTTAATTATTTGCAAGAAAGGCTAAGCAAGTTGAGTTGAGGAGGGAACATCAACAAAAGAAAGCACATAAACATGTACTCTATATATCAAGATCATATTTCTTGTTGATGATTTGGATGAGAATGCTTCCATTGTTGAGAAATTGATTAAAACTATGGAGAAAATAACTAACCGGAACATAGATGCAAATGAAAGGATGATGCAATGATCAGAAAGAAAGTTTGAAAAGAAAGTTATGGAGAAGGTTGCAAGATAGATCATTGTTAGACAAGTAGAGTCGTCAAACCTTGTAAATAATTTGGAAAATGTTTCTCATAATGTACATACATTTTTTTCAAAGTTATGTGATGCTTCCACATTTACAAAGGATATAAGGGAGAGAATGGATAAGCTAGAGGAAGATTTATAACATAGTGCCAATGTACTAACAATGGAGACACATTCTAGTTTAGTATACTTATCCAAGTTAAATTTTCAGCAAGGGAGGCTCACTGAATTGACTGCAAAATATAGTAGAATAAGAGCTAAACTTATATCAATTCAAGCTATGATGACACCTCATTCATAGGTTTTGAAAATACATTAAAATTTTTCAAAAGTGTTAGTCTAAAAAGATCCAAATCTGTCAGTTGCAGATAGTCTGGTGGATCTAGTAGCAAAGTTGGTGATTGAGATTCAAGCTCTTGAATCCATACATACAAACTAGGATAGTATATTAGGTATAATCTTGCAAGTCCACAAACAATTTTTGGATAAGTATGGTTTGACGCCTACACTACAACAACCATGAGTGAAAAAAACAAGGGGAAAATATGATGATGATCAAGTCAAGTGGATTTTTGAGTTTTGATCATATATATACTGAGAGTAGAGTTAGAACATGTATATAGTGTTTATCAAGTCAAGGTATGGAGTTCACCCAAAGGGGGAGTATTTTGAAGTTTTGTAGTTTTTGTAATGCTGATCATGACCAACTATTTTTTCCACTAATATCAAAGGGGGAGATTGTTGATCCTAAGGAAAAGTTGTCTATTAGTGTCAAACACTTAGTCATTTTCTAGGCAGAGTTGGTCAGTCATCACTGCAATCGAGCCATCATAATGGGTTGAGAAAATATATGAAGTTGTGTACTTATTTAGTTACAATAGAGTAATAATTAGAGCCAAGTACACACCAATGTTGTTGAGCAAAACGGTATATATCAAGTAATATAAAAGCCATGCTAGACAGAAGAGAACAAGAGTATAAGCCAAGCAATTTAATTCATGTCGAGCTTAGTGTGAGCCGAGGATCAACAAGGAAGAATAATTAAGGTCAAGCATCAACAAGCTATTGAAGCCAAGTAACACAGTTTTGTATAATTGTTTGGAATAGCACAA
The DNA here is from genome assembly GCA_028749045.1 of Cupressus sempervirens. Classification (NCBI taxonomy): domain Eukaryota; kingdom Viridiplantae; phylum Streptophyta; class Pinopsida; order Cupressales; family Cupressaceae; genus Cupressus; species Cupressus sempervirens. The sequence goes on from CM053790.1 coordinate 804,826,324, forward strand.
ACATTGAGGTAAACCATTTTTTTCGAATTGGAAGCATGTATTATAGATCGATGAGCTAATCAAGAAGTTGATTATGCGTAATGATGAAGATCATCGATCCTTATGTAATGTGTTTATCCAATAAAAAAAAAAGACCAAGAAAAAAAATGATAATTCTAGATCGTTGTTTTGGATCTAGAAGCCTTGTGTGAAGTTTTGAGGTTAATTAGAGGAGAAAGATAGAGGGGGTCGAGCAGTGAAACAAGGAGTCATTGAGTATCAATCACAGTGAGGTGATATAATATTGGATACAAGAGATATGTTATCAACATTGAAGTGTATACCAAAGTATCAAGTACTAAATATTCTAACAGGTGTTTTAGGGTTTAAATATCTTAATAGAGTAGCTTTGACAAGCTTTTGTAAATATCCTAATAGACTACTCACTTAATTGTGATGTAAAATCCTTTAATCAAGGTAGACCTAACAGCCTTGTAAGCCTTTAATAGGGAACAACCCTTACAGGGTAGATCATCAGAAGTGATCAAACATTGTAGCCCTAACATGCACACTTTATTGCTACAGTAGTGAAGATTTTGTGGGTGTCATCCTCATTGTCATTTTACCTTCACCTTGGAGGGTTTCTGCGTTACCAAATCTTTGTATCAAGTGTGTTATGTGTTTGTGGGTTTTATTCATGCAATTATATGTTAGATTTGATGTTATGTTGAAGTAAATGGTTGCATTGATATGAGGTTAATATTTAATGAGGGTTTATGATGGAGATGCCAAATGTGGTTCATGTTTGAAGTATTAAAGTTTTATAGATCCTAATTCACCCCCCACCCTGGCCCCTCTTAGTATCTTACTTTTTGTACCATATTTCCAAAAATCATGACATCAGAACATAGTCAACACGTACAATCAACATTGGATGATGTGGACCAATGATGCCTTGACATGTGGCATGTTGATGTGTCATTCAATTGATGACACAACATCCTTGAAGTGGTAGTTGACATGGGCCAACAAAAAGTTGACACGTGGCACAAATGAAGGTAAACAATTGTATGCCACATGGCACCCAATTAGTAATGCATAGTGTTTTGGTCATGGCTAAAATGAATAGCACTACATTCAAACCCAATACCTCTATTTTGCAGGGGCATCCATTTACCAACACACCTCTTATTGAATTTGGTAATGGAAGGGCGTAGACGGTTATATAAAGAAGTCGGTAGATGATGAATTAGGCTACAAGGTAAAATGATAGCCTTGTTAATTGAACATGCAACCTCTCAAACAGAAGAAAAGCTTCCTACAAATGTGATATGCAAATTTCAAGATTTAATTGCTAGTAATAATATAAATTATCTTCCTACGCCAAAGCTCCCTACTATAAGGATTTTGGGCTATTTTATTATGTTAACGTAATAAAATAGAAATTTGAGCTTTATTTAGTGGATATGGTGGTTCTTTGATTTTGAGCCAAATAAGGAAATTATTTTGTATAAAGGGGTTATTTTCCCTTGTAAAGGCAATTTTATCTTGAGAGGAGAAATTAGACTTGGAGAGAATTTTTGTAAAAAGAGCGATAATTCTTCTCTGTGAGAGATTTTGTAAGCACGAAGACTCTGTGAAGTATCTTCAAGTGCAAGAAAAGAATTTGTGAAGACTTAGAGCTTAGAATTCATAACAAAGCAATTTTGCTTGGCAAATTCAATAAAGCGGTCCCTAGATTGAGAGGCAGACCTAGAGACGTACTCTTGATAGGGTGAACTCCATTATCAAAGTATTTGCATCTCTTTACTATGTATTTCCTATTATTTTCTATTCTTTCATTTTTTTTGTATTCTCTCTTTTATGTAATTAAACATTGTTAAATTATTGTGTTTAAAGCATAATTCTTGTAATTTCAATGGTTAAAAATACATAGCTGCACAATTACTACCTAGATCAAGGAATTAAATCTTTATTTGGATTAAGGTTATAAATCTTGTAAATCTTAGTTTACAGATCATAGAGCTACCACCAACATCCTCAAATTGTCCTAGACAACCAATGAGCCTTCTTTATATAGGTAATTTTCCACCACCCAAGAAGGTTCTAGTAATTTAACCCTAGACCTTGAGGCTGAATAACCCTAAGTTATTATTTTTTATATTTTAGTACATTAGATTAGGCCCCTGCAAATTTTGGAACTCAAAAGTAATTTTGAAGGAATTTCATTTTTTCCCATTTTAGGTGGCACAACTTTCAAATACCATAACTCATCGCTAGTTGATTCGATTGACTATTATGACCCCATTTTGAAAATGCCATGAAGCACACAACAATGCCTAATTTGTGCAAGCTCCAGTCAATCAATGTTTGACCCCTTTTTGGAGCCTCTAAATCCTTCAAAAACGAGTTCAAAGTTTTTATACCCTATTACCAATACTCAAAATCTTCAATAACTTCACAAATAGCCTTGATATTGCAATGAACTTTATTGGCATACAGGTATATCTAAAATGAACCTCCAAGGATGAAATCAAAACATTCAGAGCCTTAACAACCAACTTACTAAAAATAGTAATCTTTCAAAAATAACAACTATGCATTGAGACAACCCTTATTGAAAAAAAGACACAAATTATTTTTTGGGTGATGTAAGATTACCCCTTACACCTAGGATAGTCTTGCATCAAAGATTGAAAACCATGAATTGAAGAAATTGAAAGCATAAAACAAAATCAAATCCTAGATATATCAACTTCAATGCAAACCTCAAACTAAGCATGTTTTGTTGAATCACTAATTAGCAATGTGAATATGACTCAACAACATCAAATCATTTTTAACTAACAATAGTATTTGAAGAAGTATATTTGCATAAAAAGTGATTATTGTTAGAGAAAAAGGTTAATTTAATTTCATTAATTAAATTACCTTTTCTCCCTTCCTAAGATTTTACTTTATGCATTTTTGCTTTCTCTATTTAATAATTAATAATTAATTAGTAATTATTAAATAGCTTTTACCTTTTAGGTTACCCTTTTCAGGTTTCGATCTCCTTTTATAAGGTTGATCTCTTTGTAATTCATTATCTTTTCTTCATTTGAATATACAATTTGCGTGTTTTTAGAGCAAACCCTTGCCTCTTCTTGTCTTTTTCTTCTCTATGATAGGTTTTCTACATGAAGGTATTTGAGGGCTTCGTGGATTTGATTTGCATATTTGCTCAAATCCTTCATGGTATCAGAGCTAGATCTTTTGTAGCTATTTTGATATTTGGAGAAAAAGATAGAATGAGGGTTTGACAGATCAGATCTGGAGTTTTTTTGGGTATTTCCTAAGAAAATAGGGGGGTCACTGATTTTTGGACTAGTTTGAGGCCAAACGAACTTCACGGATGGATCCAAAAGGCGTCATAACCCTTGTTTCCATATAAATTTTTTCCATTTTGGACAATGTTGATCCAGTAGACAATTTTTTTTGTCTAGAAGGTTGTACGGTCTCCTACACATAGTTAAATTTTTAAAAATGGTTGCAGCACCGTTTTTCAGCACCGACAACTTTTTCTAGGTGCGAAAGTTTTTTTTTTTCGAGCGTGAAAGTCATTTTTCGATTGTGAAGGTTTTTCTAGTGATGCTATTGTTTTCCTAGCTGTCATTGTTGCTATCTCAGCCGCCATCGCCATTGTTTTAGCCATCGTCGCTGATTCCCAGTCGCCAGCCTCTAATGATCATCATGGCCCTCCACCTCTGTTGGCCTCCAACGATCGACACTCTGCCTCCACCACGCTTCCCCACTCTGCGACCATCACTCCACCACCCCCATGGTCTGGTCCTCCTCTCCACGTGGCATCACCGACACCTACCACATGTCAGGTGCCATGTCAACACCTGCCATGTGTCAGGTGCCACATCACTCTTTTTATGGCCCATTGCCATGTGGCATACCACATGGTAGCTTTTTTTGCTATGAAAGCCTCCAAGCTGCCAAATTTTATACAGTGACTTGCTGACATCAGCACCGCATCAACACTCTTGCATGCCCTTTAGGTCCTTTTTTGACCTACTGTTGGTTTTTTGGCCATAACTTGAGCATACGAAGGTCTTTTTTCGATCCAAAAGAAGTGCCAGAAAGTTGGTTCCAAGATAGAGATAGTGGTGTAGGAGTTCATTTTTTTTGATGTAGTTTGGTTGCATTTTGGGGCAGTCAAAGCTGGATGTTTAGTTTTTCACTTTGGAGGGCATATCTTGAGCATCCCATCTCCATTTTTCGAAAACGTTATATTTTTGGAAAGAAGGTTCCATCCTTTTTTCAGAAATGTTGTAATTTCTTCCAGATTCTACTCCATGCTCTTTCTATCATATTTTTTGCTTTATTGCTCTATGGTGGATATCTTGGTTGTTTCAGGTTCGGGGATCGTTTTCATGGCATGGGATCTCTTCTTTTGGGTTTTACTATCTTTTGTATCAGCTCTTTTCCCTTTCTAATCATTATTGACATCATTTATATGCATTCTTGCAAACACACTAAGATAAAGTGCCATATTGCATCTGTATTTTCATTTCAGGTGTTTGCCTTGTTTTGCCTTCTAATTCAAGTAGTGCCATTTGAGGACACTCGTACAGATTATTGTATTCTTGGGATTCATTATGTCTTGTGCCCTATTGTACATGCACTACTTTGATAAAGTGCCATGGGGGGGTTGATGTTTTCCTTTGTTTGCCATCTTCCTTTGTCCAGTGAGCGTCCCTTCCGTGACATTAACCTCATGACATGTTTGAGATTGATCACCTTAGTATACACTTATGTACTCTTTCATGCATCTTGATCGTGGTTCCTTGACATGCAATTCTTTTGGCCCACTTTTTCAGTTGCTTGTCAGCTCACCCCTATCTGCATTAGGGGGGTTACTGTTGTTTCTCATGCTTCCTTGGTTCAATTGATAAACTCTTCAAGCTTTGGTGTTTCACGCCATCTGCATTTTTGAGTTCAGTTGTTTGCCTTTGTTTGCCTCCTGATTCGATGCAAATTATAGTCTTCTCTACCTGGTCAGGTTCTATTTCAGAGGAGGTTCTACGGATCAATAGTTTCTTTTTGATAGAGTTTGTAGCTTCTAAATGCTTTAGTGGTTTTCTTCATGACCACTCTTTGTTCCTTTTTCTAGAAAATTCCTCTAGTTGGAGGTTTCTTTAGTCCTTCACTAGGTTTTCAACTATCTCTTTTTGGAGTAGAGTTTTTCCCTCTGGGTTTTCTCTACTTCTCCATTTCATAGAGATTTTGTTGTGATTGGGTACCTCATCAAGCCTTGTTGTCGAGACCCAAGTTTGCTTTCAGCATTACATTGTAGTTTCCTTACTCTCTCTGCATTGTTGCTCATCTTAAGGGGGGGTGTTAGAGAAAAAGGTTAGTTTAATTTTATTAATTAAATTACCTTTTCCCCCTTCTTAATATTTTGCTTTATGTGTTTTTTCTTTCTTTATTTAATAATTAATTAGTAATTCTTAAATAGCTTTTACCTTTTAGGTTACCCTTTTCAATTTTCGATCTCCTTTTATAAGGATTGATCTCTTTGTAATTCATTATCTTTTCTTCATCTGAATATACAATTTGTGTGTTTTTAGAGCAAACCCTTGCCTCTTCTTGTTATTTTCTTCTCTGTGACAATTTTTCTGCATGCAAGTATTTGAGGGCTTCATGGATTTGATTTGCATATTTGCTCAAATCCTTCAATTGTCAGTATAAGAAAGCTAGAGACATGCATGATCAAATTGCCAATGTCCAAAAAAAATGCCTCGATATGTTCATTATGTTGGAAGCAAATTAGATATAACATTTCTTATGGGTCAATCTTGAGTGACTTGAGGTCAACTACAAGTGGGCCTAATTGTGCTTATTGAAGGAAATTGCATTGAAAGATGTGTTACGTTTGTTCCAGTGTTTGATTTGAGTTATTTGTAGTCCTATGATGTTGTGAGAGCTATGAGACAAATATTCCCAAGTATTGGTTGGTTATTTCACCATGTTGCCTTATATATTTTTGACTTGTGTTGAGTTTATGAGAAGAGAATGAGCTCATTGAAGAAATAATATGTTTGTAAGTTATTGAGAGTTGAACCTTTAGCCCCAACATCACAATCCACTAGAATGTGATCAACATGAAGTTGAAAAACTTGAAAACATAAACAAAATTCTAGATATATCAACTCCAAAACTCCAAATTAAGCTTGTTATGTTGAATTGTTCATTAGGGATGTGGATGTGACTCATAACTTAAAATTATTTTTAATTGACAATAACATTTGAAGAAGTGTATCTGCATAAAGAATGATTGTTGGTATAAGAAAGCTACAGACATCCATGATCAAATTGCCAATGTCCAAACACAATTAAGAATATTTTCATTGTGTTGGAATAAAGTAGATATAACATTTGTTATGGGTCAATCTTGAGTGAGTTGAGATTAATTGCAAGTAATGCATATTCATCCTTTGATGCACTATAAATATGATTTGACATACATCAAGCTTTTGTAAAGTTCATTATGAGCTTTGGCATCTAATGATGCACAAGAACAATAATATTTTAGAATACCTTTAAGAAAATTGTTGGAAGACTACAGGGCAAGTTCTCTTAGGTAAACCCTTTATTAGATTGACTTTATGCCTTTGGCCAAATGTTGGGAGATGACATGTACAAGCTTATAAATGGTATAAATGGTAATGTATTCCCTTTGAAACCTCAAAATCTAACTGCTCTTATAATAAACATTCTTCTATGATTAAACATACTTTATTATTCCTTGAATTTTTTTAATTGCACATATGGATGTCTTTAAATGGTAAGATATATGAACAAGTCATGCAAGTGTGTATCAACTTCTAATGACTAGTGTAAAAGGGTTAGATTGAACTTAAAAATTTAAGTTGGCGATCAATCTTGACTCTCTTGGGATTAAATCTAAATCCACTAAAATTTAGCAAGACAATGGAACTATAAAATCAAAATAGGAATAGGTGCATGAAAGTCTAGATTAACAATACAAAGAAGGTATAGAAATGAGATTAACAAAACTAAAAAATAAATTTACATGAATTTGAAAAAATCTCTATATTAATAATTATCTTTGTAAATTAAAATAACTCTAAATTGTTCTCAAACATCTTGTAAATAATGACAAATACGCTGACAATTAATTAATTCTTAATATACTTTCAACACATACACATATCTAGAACCAAATTTTTTTTTAATGGGGGCACTATTTACTTTGACGTTGAATAGAGTCCAAATATTTAATAAAGGTTAGCACATACCTTGAAAAGCGAATTAATTTTTGTAAACATTTGGAGACCAAATAAAGTGTTCCATAATCGTAAAGATAAAATAATATTAATAATAGCTAATATTATAATTATGAGAAACCACAATTTGGTGTTTCCGTTAACGGGATTTTTTTTCCGTCGCTAAAATGTGAATAATTTAAAGAACAGAACGGTCCTCAGGAACATCAGCCGATCGACGGACAGTTATTTTTAAAATTTTATTTTCAAACAAGACTTACTTCACAGATGGCAACGCCGTCAATCTTTAATTGCAGGCAAAGTATGAGCAAATTTAATTATCTGCTCATCGAGAATCCTCCCAGATCCGCTGCCTCCGCCTCAAATGCCGAAACTTTCTCTTACACGCTTTATAACGACGTGCAGATTCATGGGATACAGACAGGTACTTTATATTCCCCCTTTTAAAAAATTTCTCTGCTTTAGGACTTTCAGTGTTCTAATTTCAACATAGGGTAATTTCTTCTGACTTCGAATGTACGACTAGCTCGCATTTTTGAATTTTTATTAGTGGATTTCCGTGCTTCAAAACTGACAAAGTGTTTACCTTTTTTACTTTTTAAGAAATAGTTTGGTCCTTCAATGTTTCTCCAGACATCCCATTACGTTAGCAATCCAGAAATGGGCATTCGACAAATTAAATATCCATTTCTGCTGTTTTTTCAGATGCCCATTTCATAAATTAGAATACCTATTTCATATATAGGACAACTGTTGCGTATGTAAACTTGAACACGTAGAAAAGGTGGATGCATTTGTTCGTGCAAATATCCAGTTCAATATTGATTGGAATTAGCTTGTTTTGTTGTCAAATTGGCAGCTGCATTGGGAGGAGTTTATATGCTTCCTTGATGACATTGCTATGTATGATTGTGAGACATTTGGCAGTGCAGCTTGTCTGAATATCACAAGAAACCATGGGCTCAAACGCAAGGTCAGTTGGCCTTAACCTCTTACACTAGAGTATACATTTTATTTCATAGTTTTTAGCCCACACAGGGATCATGCTTATGGAAATAAGGCTGTAAATTATTAAGAGACGCATTTAAAAAAATAATTTTGAGACATGAAACTTACTTTGATCTTCAAATCCTATCTCAAGTGATATTGTCTACATTTACTGCAAAAGACCTATGGAAATATAGGAACGGTTGTCTCCTGAGTATAGGAGATGCAAAACGAGCACCATAGATTTAAACTTTGAAATGGAACTGGATCACTTGTCAACTGCATTTCTTGTTTGTATCTGCTCGTAGGTAAATTTGCTCTCATGAGAAAAATCAGGGTTCTGAGATGAGGATTTCAAAAGCAAATTGGCTTTGTACAGAAACAATAATGTACATATGTCAGGAGGAAAGTCTTGGGTTTTGAAGGAATTAGAAATGGCTGGAGAAGTACAAATGCACCTGAGAGTAAAATAATTATAACCCGTGTAGCCTAAAAACTCTAGAGTTAATGTTAAGAGAGCTTCTGGAAAAACTCTGTGTGATGTTGAAAATGTTAAAAACTCAACATACATTTTTTACCAGAAGCTTTCTTAACTAATGTCCAAGTTCCCAATGGGGCCAATGAAAGCCAACACCGTGAGTTCAAAACCATAAAAAATGACACTTATTGGGGCATATTGACCCACTTTTACATGAGCTTTAGCTAGCATCTGGAGACCCAACTGATCCTGAGGTCTGAAGTATGAACTATGGTTGATCGAATGTTGATCCAAAGGATTGGAAACAGTACCTATTGTAGACCTTGTTTTCTTTAAGTCTGCACTAGTATCGATTAAGTAATGACCTACATTATCGAACTTTGAACTCTAGACTGCTCATGGTAGTGGTCGATCCTGTTCCATATTATATCCTTCAGGCGTATCTTAGACTGATACCTACTTATTGTGTACAAATGGTATGACATAGCCTTGTATAATATTCATAGATTTAGGATCCATTTGTTTGGGTTGATCAGTTAAATTACAGTACAAACATAGAAATATGTTTTCAGGGTCACAATTGCTGATCGATAATAGACTATAGTGTGCATGCTTGCCAAGAAGTTCTGTGGTCAAGAAGCCTTTAGGTTATAATATTTTGCACTGTAAAAGATGCACAAGTTTAAGCATAATGGCTTAGCGATTTTGTAATTATACCATTGTTATGATATATTATAATTCTATATACAGGACCCCTTCTCTCTCTCTCTCTCTCTCTCTCTCTCATTTCCTTAAAGAGGACTTGGTTCTCGTTTGGCGTATATATTGAAGTTCAACAAATAATCCTAACATACAAGAATTCACTTCTATGATTCCTTTTACTGGATATGCTTCTAGTAGCAGTAGTTTCAATTTTTTAGCCTTTGAATGCTCAGATTGGACTTTTGAGAGCTTAGAGTTATGCGACAAAATAGATTAAATTTTTTGAGTTTAATATGGTGCTTCATTCCTAATGAGTGTCCTTGAGTGTATCTTGTTCTATGAGTGTTGTTGCACCCAATGAAATCCATTGTTTGTACTTACCTCATGCTCGTTTGTTGTTAAATTGATTGTTGTTTATGGTCAGCTTGAAGGTTGTCATGTGGTGATTGCAACAAGTTCGACTAAGAATGATGATGATGCTTTATATGTTGAAGGCGTCATAAAAGGGAAATTATGTAGAGATTGTAAGGATGGGGAATAACTTTGCATATCATGAAATGTAGCTTAAATCATCCAAGGGTCGGCAAAGTCATGGGAAATTGGCAACATGGGGAGAAAATTCTACTTAGCATAGAAGTTTAAGTAGATAGAATTTTGCCAATGTTTGAGGTGGCTAGAAGCCTAGCTGGAAGATGTGTAAAACAGTCCCAAAGGCTGGGAAGATTTGTGTTGCTTCTCTGATTGCTTTTAACCTATTTCTGGTATTCTATTTTAAAAACAAACTACTTTTACTTCTGAACTAATCAAGAATGGTCTTTAACTTGGCTTAAGAAATATATTATGATTAGTGATTAGGCTTTGAGAATTTAGAGATTTGAAATTAATGTTATACAACTTAAAGGTTAAAAAAATATACCGAGGAAGGGAACATGAGAATTCAATTTTTTGTTGTTGGAGGGGTTTAATGTTGAAGATAATGTACTGTTGGGAGGAGCAGGGGTGGCTACCACTACCATGGGGATATCAATGCAACTGCTGATTCATTTTCTGCATGCAGAAGAATGAAACTAACAGGCTAGTAAGTTGAAAATCTGGAAAATGACAAAAAAGGCGAATAACAAATCAGAAATATTGTAAAGTATCCCTTACAAATGAATTAAATGACAGGGTTGAAAGGTAAAGAGAGTGAAGTCAAGAATACTTGAAAGGAGTTTTTATAGATTATAACACTGTTGAAACTACTCAAGAATTTGCCAAATTGGCCAAGCCACAATTATGCCTCTTGGCATTACAAGATAACTATGAAAATCCTGTAATAATTAGTTTGACATCAAAATCATATAAGTTCTAGTCACAATATAAAGCCTTTTGACATGAAAATCTGCTATAATATGAATGCTTTGAAATACTTGTAGAAATAGATTGGTAGAAAAAGCCAGTGTTGTTTGCAGATCTTGGAGGAAATAAGAGAATGGAAGCTTGGCATGCTGCCATCTAGCACAATGTAGGATTGTCTCTGGTTTTGCAACTGTAAGAGGAGAGTTGATGAATGAAAAGAAGGAAAAATTATTTTGTTGTAGAGTTCATTGAAACTTAATAGGTTTGACTCGTTTGAGATTTGATGCTTACATGGCAAAATGAAAATAATTCTTGGGAAGTTGCAGCATCGAGTCAAGGCTAAAAAGAGTTGCTTTGGAATATTTTCCTTATGTCAGTATTTTTTTTTATGGTTTAACTGAACAGTGACAAAGCTTCTTATCTCTGCAACTTCAGTGATATTCCATTTGAAGATATACCTTCCAATTGTGTTAAAAAAATCCTAGTATTTATATCATTGTCTCTGCACCTATAACATTACACTGTTCTTCCCATAGTAGAACTCATTACCTTCTTTCCTTTGACATAGTGCCAAACTGACACTCTATTGAGATCTAGAACATTTTTTCATAGGGAATCTGCCCACATTTTATTACAATTCCTAGCCTATGGTTAAGAAATTACATTTTAATCTAATCTGTTCAAAAAATGCCATGTTCATACTTACAACTTTCCTTCCATCGGCCTTATCCTAAATCACGCTTTCTGTATTTCAGAACACAAAGGTTCATGTATAACCATCACTTCACCATTTCCTCTGTCAGACTTCCCTTAAAGGTATTCTGTTCATGCTAGTTGGATTAAGATACAACATATCATTATGCTCTGACATATGTAGAACAAAGGATGGAAGAACAGCATATGGAATTGTTAGAGCTTAGCTAGTTAAACAAAGTAAGCTAGTTGGGTAACACTTATTAATAAATCATTGAAACTTTAGATTGACCTTTATATCAAGAAAGCTTGGAAATCTTTTAATTTTTAAGTTAAAATAAAGAATGCATTATGTATTAGCCAAGGTTACCCCAAGTTTCTGTCATGGGTACGGCAGGGGACAGGGGGATGAGTTTCTGGGATGACAATTTTTTTTGCCAATTCTGGGGCAGCAATGTAAAAGTAGGGAAAATCAAAAAATGTAGGGAATTTAAAATATTCAGATGAAAACATGCATAAAGCATGTACTTATACGTTATAGAACTGTAAGATATTATAATCAGCATTATTCTTATGCCCAATCGGTGTTGTTTTGGTCAAAGTCAAATATCCTCTATAATTAGAAGTCAAAAGTACCCTAGGCGTACCTTGTCCCCATGATGTTTCCAGGATGGGGACAGCTGAAAAAAACTGTCCCTGGGTAATGTAGACTTTAGCATGCACTAAAGAGAAAATCATTCACATTGTTTACTATAAATATTATATTGTGGATTTCTCTTGAAAATGATCCAGATGTTTGGTTGGACTTCTGACAGTAAACAGCTTTGAGTTATGGACCCCTTTCTAATTCATTTATGCAAACATGCTTTGCCGCTTCTAAATATTATATGCCACTCTTAGTCCAGTTCTTCTATATTTAATTTAGATGAAGAAATTTCTTAGTTTATCATTCTGTTTTGGCCGTTTGTGTGATTCCCAGTCATTTTGCTTACTTTTCGTGAGAAAAAATATATATTTCTTTTTTCTTATGCCCAGTACTTCCGGTTTACATGGATTGACAAGCTTTGGAATTACTGAAAACATGGTGAGTGGTATAAAACCCAAAGACGTGCAAAATCTGAACAATACTTCAAGGTGAACAGAAAAATACTTCTCTCATGGACTTTTCCTAGGGAGCTTTCAGACACTAATTTTGTGTCTTGTTGACAGTGACCTATGAAACCAATTATAACTTTACCTTTTAGTAATTTTGTTTCCTCTATTTTTATAAAGAAAAATCTAAGCATAATGAACCACACACACATACACACTCATATTTTTCTAATATGAGCTGTGCTGTTGAATGGTATCCTTCTCTCCTGTCAAATCAGGATACTAAACATTGCCTAAGCTTATGATGAATTATGTGAATGCAGAATATTCTCAGGATCAAGAACAATATTACATGATAACATCGATGAAGAAATTGGTGATGTGGACAAAGACGTTGAAAGGGCTGTTCGGGAGCATGGGTTTATAAAAGTGCGCAACCAGGCTCTTATTTCTGGATTGGCATATTGTCTTTCCTCATGCAGCATGATACTGCTCAATAAAATTGTTCTCTCAGGCTATAATTTTAATGCAGGAATATCACTAATGTTTTATCAGGTAAAATGATTGAATAGAGTTGATGATTAATGGAAAATGTACTTTTGCAGAATGTTGACTCCTTAAATTAGGAATTTGTAACCATTAGTAGATTCCCTAATTGATTATTAACAAATTGCAGAACCTTGTGAGTGTGGTGATTGTGCGTCTCCTAACAATATTTGGGGTAATCTTGACTGAACCACTCACTCGGAAGCTTGTCCAAGTCTGGTTTCCAGTTAATGTCATCTTTGTTGGGATGCTTGTAACAGGTATTTTCAGGTATGCAAGAAGAGATGTTAGAAACGAAGTTAGAATTTCTTGTCATTGTTTGCTGGTAGCTACATGATTTTTCAGTTAATGTAAATATTGTCTGCGCTAGTTCTTTCAATGGGCTAACTGCATTGTCAAGAGCATTTTAAGACTATCAAAAAGCTATTGGCATATTGCATAATTCTATCACAGGAAGCACTGGCTCCTAGGACACTCAGAAAAAATAATATACTAGCCCAGTTATAACATTTACCTAGACTCACTATATTTAATATTATTGCTTTCACATACCCTCTCCTCCCAACAACTACTCAGCAATATAGATAAGTGTGAACTGCACTATAATGAAAGTTCCATTAACTGAAGAATTTTGACTTGATCCATTTTTGGGATTCATTTCTATGCATGTATGCTCATGGTTACACCCAGGATTAGCCTTTTAAAATTTTCATTCTTGTGACCTAAAGTTTCAAAAATCTCTTCTAACATAGAAGGTGGGAATCTGCCTCAAATAACATTCAAAACATCAAAAGCCATATATAGCCATTCCATACCATTAGAGGCTGAACTTGGTTGAAAATAGTTGGCTGTGAACTATTTGCATTGTTTAATATGTATATGATAATGAACTTGCCAGGCAACCAGATAGCTATAAGAAGTCAACATCCATTACCCTGTTCAATACTAATAGCATAGCTTCATGTACATAATCATATCGAATATTGTTGAAAGATTTTCCTTTTTAGAGGTTAGAAAGATGCACATGGTATTTGGGGTACATATATTACGAGCAAGATTATCTAATACCTGAACTATGTCTTGAACCCAATATATGGTGATTTCTATACAAATTTCTTCATTATTATACTTATACTAACGTTTAGCTTGTATACATGATGGCTACTGAATAGTCAATGAATATTTCCTTGGAAATATGTACATGTTTCTAGATGTAAATTTAGAGCATAAGGGTGTGAGCTTGTGCAAGATTGTTCAACTTATAAAGTTTTTGGCACTAGTGTTGATTGGGAAATTTGAATAATTAAGATGGATTGGTGGGCTGATTTGGTTACTATATGTTCTCATCGAAGGACTCAAAGGCCTATTCTCAAAAAATGAAACATAAATTGAGTTGTATGAGGCATAAGTTGTTTGTCAAAGAAAGTGAAGGAATATGAACTGTAATGAAATATCTTGCACAAATGTGAAATATGCTGCAAATACGTTATGCTAATATGCCACTTCAAGTGGCCAGCCTCTTTAATCTACTTTGAGGGGTTACCTGCAATATTATTCATTAATGACACACCTAACATATGCCACATATATATACCATACTTGTGATTTGGATGCGAAATAGGTTGACTTAAATAGCCAAGTATAAGTCCTAGGATGACCTAAATACATATATATGATTATAATAATTATTATGTAATTTATTTAAGTGTTAGCTAGCCACCGGCTACTCCTAACACATTACACATTATAGTGTTAGGGGCATGGCATTGCTCCCTCTTTACAATATCATTATCTTCAATGCTAGCTTTTTCTTTTCTTCTTCAACTACTTTTTTGGCATTTTTTTCTTTTTTTGTTGTTTCTTGATTCTTCTTCTTCTTCTTCTTCTTCTCTTGTTCTTGTTCTTGCTCTTGCTGTTTCGCTTGTTGTTGTTGTTCTTGCTCTTGCTCTTTTTCCTTCTCTGGTTCTCGCTCTTCTACCTTTTGTTCTTGTTTCCTTCTCTTCTTCCTTTGCTACCTTTTCTTATAAAGATGTTTGACAAAAAATATTGCAATAAATCACACAAATGAAATAAAAATAATGTGAATTTTTAATGTAACTTACCAAGGATTTGATGACACTTTCCCAAATTGATCACCAAGAAATTAGCTGATATGCAGCCTTGGGATTGAATTTATTGGAAACCCTAATTCCACAATAGATTGTTTAATTATGCTCCAAATTTGTTTGAAATTCTTAGTGTAGACTCCTCAATGAGTTCCTCAAACGCCCTTTCAAAATTGAGAATAAATTTGCTCAAATTAATTAGATGTTTTTTTCTTCAAAAAAATTGTGCAGAATCCCTAGTTTTAATGATGATGTTGCTTCTGGATTCGATCCAGAAGCAACATCATCATTAACAATGGATTGTGGAAACTTGATATTATTAATCCCTAGTTTTGTAATAATTCCTCTCAAATTTGCTCCAATTTCTTTAAAATCCGAATTGAAGATGCTTCAGTAAGTTCTTCATCCCTTTCAAAATCAAACAAAAGTTTGCCAAAATTAGAGAGATATGGACTTTTTGTAATGCCCTTCAAAATTGAGAAAATAACTAGTCTTCATGGTGCCAAGATCATGCTCTGATGGCACTTGTATAACTTGAACAAAAGATGAAGTATGCCGCAAATACTTGATAGCAATATGCCACTTAGATGGGGGAACCTCCCAATCTACTTCAAGGGGATATGCCCAATATTCTTCAAGTAGAACACAATACTCAACATCATGATAATACCTAACCAATACCTCCTACATATACCATATTTATGGCTTGGATACCACCTAGGCCAACTCGAATACTTAAATATAACTCGTAGGATGACCCAAATACATATGTATGCTTATAAATTCATAATATTGATTATGTAACTTATTTATTAGTTAAGGCAGCCACAAGCCGTCTAAGGAAAATGCAAGGTTGTTGGTTTACTGAGAAATTGCCCTTGACCTAAGTCCATACTTAGTCTTGTTGATGGTCCAATTGACACAATTCAACATAAGTAGTCTACCTCTCCTGAAAAGATAACTGACAAATTGGTTACCTCCAAGGATCTAGGAGTTGGCTCACAACTGTGTTACTATTGGGCTGGTCACTTGGCCTATGTGGTTTGTTAATCAAGAGGGCCTTTTCTGGTTTGGGATCTTATGTAAGCTAGATACTAGATTTTGGGGCTTTATGAGGGTATGCATCTTCGTGATCACACGTTGCAGCTTTAGTTTCCCTTGGGACATGATTCTGATCAGCTCATCACTTCCTTCTTCCCATCGGTCGGCCCCCCCACCAGAGGCACCGAGTGTTCATTGGGCTAGTCATATTTTGTTCATACCAGATCTATGAGACCTTGCGGAGATCACATGCATAGGCGAAAGCCCTCCACCCCTAGGGGTACTCGGAGATGGTCTCAAATCCCCTCTCACCCCAATGGTTACCCTTCGGTTTTGGGTTACTTCCCGTCAGTCGATTGATTGTTATTGGTTGTTCTTCACTGTTCTACACTACTCTCGGCCTCCAGGTGGTGCCTCTCTTTTCTCTTTGGCTTTGGTTATTAGTTCTTTTCTTTGCTTTTGTGTCTCTTTGTAACATATAGTCCCTTAGACCCTTTTGGTGGTCTCTTGTTGGACATAAATAATTTATCTTATCCTATCTTATCTTCCCTTTTTATTTTTTAATTCTGGTTTTATTTTCTATCTTAACAAATTATAAAAAAGGTCACAATAGAAAATGGGTAATGAGAAGGAAAATTTAATATTTCAACTCACTAAGGAGAACATACTGATTCCATTCACTAAATCCTAGCCTTTATAATGAAGAAATCCTGGATTTTTTTAAACCCTACTTTACTTTAACCAGTTAAAAAATTTCACTCAATAATTACTGCTGGTACCATTTTCGAAGATTTTTCCTTTGAGAAGTTCACACTCAAACTTAATGTATTTTATCAGCAAATATTAATTCAATGTTTTGAAGGTACCTTTAAGATTAAAACACATGAAGAAAGGAAAAAGTAAATAGATTCCACCACTCAAGAGAAGATAAATGTTGAAGAAAATACTATTTTTTATTGATTTCAGTATTAAGAGATTCCTGTAAGATGTCTACACTAATAAGATCCTTATATTTCTCTCTATTTACTGATATGACTATGAAAATAAACCAACTTGCTACAGAGAAGAAAAATAGGGTCTAGAAAGAGAACTTTTACAGTTATTGGAGCCACCTTTTATAGAAAAGGAAAAATAAAAGTACCTATCTACAACAGATATATAACTCCCTCTATTTTGTTTATGCAAAAGCTCTTATTTTTAGATACTCTAAAACATGTTCTGTTATTTTCAATGATAGTTACGTGACGTTGCAAAATTGAGTCCAGTCTCAGCATTGTATTAGTTTAATGCGAAAACTTGTAATTAAATCTAACAATACCTAATCTTAGGAACCATTTATAAATAGAATGGAACCCATTTACATGCAACTTTAGAGTCCTTCCATGATTGAAAAAAATATTAAATCGGTATCTTCATCAAAATGAATTAACTTCCACTGTTCAAATTGCTAGAGATAGCAATGTTCCTTTGGTGCCCAAAACATTTAAATTTTTTTACTTGGTAGAATTTTGCATCCTTTGATACTTGCATAGGTTTTGAAACATCTTCCCATAACTATGTCGTTAGGCACCAGCTAAATATCCCAACCTGACTTGATTATATAAATTAATATCATTAAAATATGGAGCTTGGTTTAAATCTATTATTTGCCACAAAGTTCCTTTGAAGTGTGCCTTGGAATCCTTTTCACATTCCCTTCATGCACAAGTTTAGGATTGATTGCATTAACCAAAATTGCACATGAGCTGATACACTTCCCTTTATTCCTTTCTTATCTTTGGTATGTAATGGTTTATTGAGTCACGTTAGAAAGAAATGGCTCATACACTTTTGTACAAACTTTACTCATCTACGTATCCTGTTAGCTACTAAATATTTGTGGCTCATTTTATTCACCGTTCTCAGCATCAGGTGATTCTTTTCAGACATGTCTTCATTTTCCATTAACTGTGCAAAAATGTCCTTGACTCCTCAAGGCAATGAGCTTGATCATATAATTAGCATTCAGTAGTTATTATTTCATTAGCATATTTAAACACTTACTTAGCCATGTGTCCAACACTTGATCTTTCCTTTCTAACCTACAAAGGCTCAATCTCTACTCTGGAAGTCAAATGTGGTGGTGTTGTGGAGGCACTATCCAGTTTAACTAAGGGAGAAATTAAGCCTTGACAAATATCTATAGCTGTTCTAACTGATCTTTTAATTATTTTTTAGTTTTCTCATTTTAAGCTGTTCTCAGCTTCACTGTTTCCATTGCAGTGTCAAAAGAGGCAACTTCTTTGTCTGTTTGTATACATGTATCCTGTTTATTTGATGATCATCAAATTTAAGCTTGCTAACATCTTTATCTACCATTGGAGTATCAATTTTGGCAATTGTCTCTCTGCATTTATTCATCCTAATAACAGCAAGAATCTAGGATTCTTTGGCTTTTTTCCCCTTTAACTGTTATAAACTCAATATCAAGTGGTTCCCAATCACATTTTTCTTCTTGGCAAGATTAAGCTTTAACTAGGTTGTAATTGGAGGGATATCTTGTACACCTTGATTTTACTTTCAGGTGTCTTTTGTTGTTGCTGTTCTTTGGAGTATCAATTTTTGCAACTGTCTCTCTGCATTTATTCATTCTAATAACAGCAATCAGTCTAGGATTCTTTGGCTTTTTTCCCCTTAACTGTTATAAACTCAATATCTAGTGGTTCCCAATCACATTTTTCTGCTTGGCAAGATTAAGCTTCAACTAGGTTGTCATTGGAGGGATATCTTGTACACCTTGATTTTACTTTCAGGTGTCTTTTGCCGTTGCTGCTCTTTTCTTGGTGACTTTGGTGTTTCTCTTGGCGGTTCCTTTTCTTCCAATATATTGGCCATGTCATCATGAGTTAATTCTTTTCAGATTCTGCATGTTTACCCACATATAGCTCTTCATTGTGTTGGTCATAATCCTACGATTAACTCTCTTCCATTCTTTCTTCATCCTAAGTTTTTCTTGTAGTAGATTGAAAAGTTTACAGAATCTGTTGCCCCTTGAGCAAGTGCTCTTTAATTTATCTGGCCATATGAGCCATTTGATCCATCCCTTTTTGGTGCAAACTATCTACTCTTTCCTCTGAAATATTAGTTGGTACGTTAAAAGGGGCTGAGCATAGTGGCAATTTCTCTGGAGAAGGCGTCTTCTATTAGGATGAACTAAAATCAAACTCCAAACCCTAATAACTTCGGAGACAGTGTCTTCTCGGAGGATGAACAGGGTGAAAGTCTGAAACCTGCATAGTATCACAGAGGTTGACAAAGAAATGAACATGATGCTTGGGTGTTAGGAACCTGTGTGTTCCTTCTGTTTATTTTGTTAGAGTAGTGTTGTTGGACGCATATGCTTTGTAAGTCGTCCCGTGAGTATATTTTATTATCCCACATGCATAGGTAGTATTACTTTTCTAGATCGTACCCAGTATATAAGAATAGGTTGAGGCCCTTGATGGGCACGGACGAATTTATTGTATTGAGCTTGCTCAAAGGAGGTTACCCCCTCGAAGTGGCCTGCGATCAGTAGATTCATTCTGAGTTCTGCTATCACTTTGTATTCTGTTATTTCGAGCATTCTCACGATATTGCTATAAGGAGGTTCTTCACATCTGGTATCAGAGCACTCTCTTGGGCTCGCTGGGTGGAAATTACATCAAATTTTTTTTTCTGTCGTGGCCTTCAGGTTCCTCTCACTTCTAATATCTCTTGTTATTGCAATAACTCTTTTCAGTTGTTCTGTCTGTGAGTGAATTTTTCTAAGTCGACTGTTAAAAAAAAAAAAAAAAAAAAAAAAAAAAAAAGGTTTTTTAGTCGTAGCTTCCTTGTTTGCTTTCTGTTTCTGCTCATACTTCCGCAGAACGTCTGCAATATCATTTCGCATACTTCCTTCCTTGGCGACCCAACCCCAAATTTTACATATCAAAGCCCTAAATCCCTCATTTATCTAATTTTAGGGTTTGCCCTATCTTTTTCACCTCTCATCCAATCGCCACCAAACTGAGCCACAAGATTCAATTCCTCATTTTGCTCCCTTATCCCTCTTGGACTGTTCGCCTCATTTCGCCTCCCTACCCTTGAAACCCTCATTTTTCTTTTTCCCTTGTCCCCAGATAGTCTCCCACCACCCGTCGAACACCCATTTCCTATATGAGTTTTACCCAAATCCAAGTTTGCCGTAACTAAAAAAGTTTTTGTTTCTCATCTTCTACCCATTCCAAAAAAACAAAAAAAAAAAAAAAAAAAAAAAACCTTGTTTTATGGTTGTTACGCGTACAGGAGCAAAAATCATGGAAGAGGAAATTGCATCCCTCAAAACCAAACTTCAAGATCTGGATGACAAAATTCTGGGTCTTAACTTTCAGCAGTCAGCCATGAGCCGAAACCATTCAGGAGATACTGGGTCCTCTTCTGGCAATTTCCGTGGACCAAAGCTTGATTTTCCACGCTTCGATGGTTCTGATCCGACTGGATGGATCTATAGGGCAGAGCAGTATTTCAGCTTGCATAATACTTTGGATAACCACAAAGTCCCCCTTGCATCTTTTCATTTGGAACATGAAGCTCTTCAATGGTTCCGTTGGTACATCAAGGCTAATGTAGGCCCAACGTGGAGAGAATTGTGCACCCTCATTTTGGAGCGCTTTGGCCCTAGTTCCTTTGATGATTTCACAGGAGCACTCACTAAACTGCGTCAAACAGGCACTGTAAGAGAATACCAGACAGAGTTTGAAAAATTAGCTAATCACACAGAGGGCTTGTCTGATGAATTCTTCCGTAGTTGTTTTGTCAGTGGTCTGAAGGATGCACTTCGCTCAGAAGTCAAAATGTTTCGACCTACTACAATGATGGAAGCCCTTGGGTTGGCTAAGTTAGCGGAAGACAAGATTAGTGCTCTACAACGCTCCAGATCTAATTTTGTTCCATTCAGAAATACAGGTTCTCACAACCCTCCAGTCATACCAGCTCCCAGAACTACTCCGATCAAGCACTTGTCTGAAACAGAGATGCGAGTCAGGCGAGACAAAGGGCTTTGTTATAATTGTGATGAGAAATGGTCTCGGGGCCATAGATGTGTTCAGCAAAAGCTCTATCTCTTGGATGTGGATTCTCCACCAGAACTGGAAGAATATGTAGATGCTCAGGAAACAGTGGATGATGAGGTTGAGCCTCACCAGCCTGAACCTCCTTCACTAGAAGCTCCACCAGAGATATTTGTCCATGCTTTGGCAGGAGTCACTACTCCACAAACCATGCGGGTCCAGGGTTTCTTCAAGAAGATCCCTCTTACTATACTCATTGATTCTGGTAGCACTCATAACTTCATTGATCCACGAATAGCCAAACAGGCTGATTGCTTTATCCATCCCTGCTCTAGCTTTGAAGTCATGATTGCCAATGGGGGCACTTTACCTTGTAAAGGGAAATGTCGCAATGTGCGTCTCTCTATTGGAGATTATAACATGCGCTCTGACATGTTTGCCTTACCCTTAGGTGGCTGTGATGTGGTTTTGGGTGCCCAATGGTTACGCACGCTTGGCCCCATTCTCTGGGATTTTGCTGAACTTTGGATGCAGTTTTCAGCCGAGGGGCACCAACACACTTTGAAAGGCTTACAACCAGGGTCTCTCAGCATCATCAGTTCACACCGTATGGAAAAACTTCTTAAGAAGAATTCACATGGTGTCATCGCTCAGCTCCATTCCATTCAGATGCAGCCATCAGCAATCTCTAGCACTCCTGCCGATCTCCAACACATTTTGGACAAGTATTCTGGTATATTTGCTGAACCTGTGGGATTACCTCCTTCTCGTCCAGAGGACCACCGTATTCAGCTCCTTCCTGGCAGTGTTCCGCCCAACATCAGGCCCTACCGCTACCCATTTCATCAGAAGACCGAAATCGAGATACTTGTTCGTGACTTACTGAAGCAAGGTATTATTCGCCCTAGTACCAGTTCCTTTTCTTCTCCAGTTCTGCTTGTTCGCAAAAAAGATGGGTCATGGCGACTCTGCATTGATTTCCGAGCACTTAATCATCTCACTATAAAGGACAAGTTTCCCATTCCAGTTGTTGATGAACTTCTTGATGAACTTCATGGGGCTCATTTTTTCTCCAAGTTAGATCTTCGTTCTGGGTATCATCAAATTCGGGTTAATGAGGAGGATATATCTAAAACTGCCTTCCGCACACATGATGGTCACTATGAATTTTTAGTCATGCCCTTTGGCCTCACGAATGCTCCTTCAACATTTCAGGCAGTGATGAATAACATATTTCGACCATACCTCCGGAAATTCATTCTGGTCTTCTTTGATGATATCCTCATATATAGCAAAACTTGGGCTGAGCATCTCCATCATCTGGAGTTTGTCTTGCAACTTCTCTCTGATCATCAACTCTGTGCAAAACTATCTAAATGTGTGTTTGGCCAGGAGGAAGTGGAGTATCTTGGGCATATTGTTGCACAACATGGAGTGCGGGTGGATCCTACAAAAATAGATGCCATGAAAACTTGGCCGCATCCTAAAACTCTCAAGAGCCTTCGGGGTTTTTTGGGGTTGACTGGCTACTACCGCAAGTTTGTCAAAGATTACGGGAAAATTGCAGCACCATTGACAGCTCTGTTAAAAAAGGATGCCTTCTCCTGGACCCCTGTTGCTGAGACTGCATTTGAACAACTGAAACAGGCTATGTGCAGTACACCTGTTCTCGCGATGCCAGATTTTTCCAAACCCTTCACTATTGAGAGTGATGCTTGCGGCAATGGATTGGGTGCTGTTCTCCTGCAAGATGACCATCCTATTGCGTTCACTAGCAAAGCCCTCTCTGGTAAGAATCTAGCCCTCTCTACTTATGAAAAAGAAATGATGGCTATTTTGCATGCTGTACAGAAGTGGCGGCCATACCTCTTAGGGAGTCATTTTTGCATCAGAACCGATCACCAAAGTCTGAAATACTTCCTGGAACAACGGGTATCCTCTCCTACACAACAGAAATGGGTCAGCAAACTCATGGGGTATGATTATGAGATCACCTACAAGAAGGGTAAGGAGAATATTGTGGCAGATGCTCTTTCTCGCACATTTGATAATCAAGCTTCCCTTTCCGCTATTTCTATGCCCATTCCCAATTGGTTAGCGTCTGTTCAGCAGGGCTATGACAGTGACTCTTCTTTATCTCAAATCATTCACCAGCTAGCCAATAATCCTTCTGCTATACCACATTACTCTTGGGATGGTGCTTCTCTTCGATACAAGGGTCGGCTAGTGCTTCCTCAGAACCCAGCTCTACATCAGGCTATTTTTTATGAACTCCATGCTTCTCCTTCAGCAGGGCACTCAGGCTTCCTCAAAACTTATGAGCGAGCAAGGAGAAACTTCTTTTGGAAAGGGATGAAACAGACGATTCAACAGATGGTGGCTGAATGTGATACTTGCCAACGCCACAAGGGTGAAACGACCCTCCTTCCTGGCTTGCTCGAACCATTGCCCATCCCTACACGGATTTGGACTGATATTTCTATGGATTTCATTGAAGGGCTTCCTAAATCCGGTGGCAAGACAGTGATCTTGGTTGTGGTTGATCGTCTCTCGAAATATAGTCATTTTTGTGCCCTCAGCTACCCCTATACTGCCTCCTCTGTTGCACAAATCTTCATGGACCAGATATTTCGTCTTTATGGACTCCCTTCTTCCATTGTCTCTGATCGTGATGCAACTTTTAACTGTCATTTTTGGACTGAACTGTTTCAGAAAACTGGCACCAAACTGAAGATGAGTTCGGGCTATCACCCACAAACTGATGGTCAAACTGAAATTGTCAATAAATGCTTGGAAACTTATCTTCGTTGCTTCACTTCCGAACAGCAACATCAGTGGGCCAAGTGGCTCCCTTTAGCTGAATGGTGGTACAATACCTCTTACCACACTGCCTCTAAAATGACTCCATATGAAGCAGTCTATGGTCAGGCACCTCCAGTGCTCCTTCCCTACACTCCCAACAGCTCACCAGTCCAGGCAGTTGACATAGTTCTCCGCAGCAGGGATCAGATTCTTCGTACCTTACAGGATAATCTTCACATGGCCCGTAATCGGATGAAACAGCAAGCAGATCAACACCGTTCTGAGCGCTCATTTCAAGTTGGGGATATGGTTTTTCTTCGTCTACAGCCATACAAACAATCCTCCCTAAAGCTGAAAGGGCGTCATAAGCTGGCCCCAAAATTTTATGGGCCTTATAAGGTTCTGCAGAAGATTGGTTCAGTTGCTTATAAACTGGAACTTCCTCCTTCTTCCCGCATTCATCCAGTCTTTCATGTTTCTTGTCTAAAGAAAGTTCTGGGTACCACTGTCAGAGCACAAACTACTCTCCCTGAAATGGATACGGAAGGATCCATTATCCTGGAGCCGGTGGCAATCATTGACCAGCGCACTCGCCAGCTTCGCTCTCGCTCCATCTCTGAGGTCTTGATTCAGTGGCATGGCATGCAACCAGAGGATGCTACCTGGGAACCCCTTCTTCAGATTCAACAACAATTTCCACACCTTAAGCTTTGAGGACAAAGCTTTTTTCTAAGGGAGAGGGGATGTTAGGAACCTGTGTGTTCCTTCTGTTTATTTTGTTAGAGTAGTGTTGTTGGACGCATATGCTTTGTAAGTCGTCCCGTGAGTATATTTTATTATCCCACATGCATAGGTAGTATTACTTTTCTAGATCGTACCCAGTATATAAGAATAGGTTGAGGCCCTTGATGGGCACGGACGAATTTATTGTATTGAGCTTGCTCAAAGGAGGTTACCCCCTCGAAGTGGCCTGCGATCAGTAGATTCATTCTGAGTTCTGCTATCACTTTGTATTCTGTTATTTCGAGCATTCTCACGATATTGCTATAAGGAGGTTCTTCACATTGGGCATCTGGATTCCCAAAAAATAAAATTTTGAAAATTTGTTGGAAAGAAGGGATCGAAGTACCTAGTGTTCAGAAGTGACATTTCGGGGATTTTGGTTTTATTTTCGGTATGTCACATATGAGACAAATTCAAATCCTCTTGTATTCTTAGGTCAAGTTTCCAGAGCAATTAGAAATGTCTGCAATTCAAATTATACACTGAAAAGTGGTCCGTTAACAGTTTTCAGCGCAATTTTGTAAATGTCATCCAACTACATTTGAACACTTCTGAAACTTCTGAAGGGTAAATTTTATCCTCCGGAGTTTAATTACTTAAATAAATTTTTGGAAACTTTGTTTTATTGTTTTTTCTGTTTCTCTTTTCTCCTCGACTTTTGTAAGGGGAAAATCCAACACCCTTGTAGTGGGCAATTTAATGCATAATATACCCTAGAGAATCCCAAAAACTCTATTTTGAGCACACACTTTTCTATGTGCCTAGTAATTGCTGGTGGAATAGAGATTTTGAATATGAAAATCATCAGGGAGATACTTTGCCAGAATTGACTTATTGCAGGAATGGTGACCTGAACGATTTCAATGCCCAAGATGAGAAGAGAAATTCAGAAAGAGAAGATTTGAAGGGAATATGGGATGCCTAGGAAAGGAGAGCAGAGAAGAAATTGAAGGTTGGAGCTGAGAAGAAGAAAGAGAGACAAACTTGTGCACATAAGTCTGGTGCCTAAATGCAAAGAATCAAAATAGAGTGGCTTTTTTTGTGGGTTGTAAGAGCTTGTTATAAGTTTAATTTTGCAAATCTGAAGTGAATATCTATTAGTTGTTTTGTATAGTTGACATTGTTACGTTGAGTTTGAATTTAATTTCTTGTAGCTTGCAATTTGCTAGAATTGTTGAGTCAATATCTAATGTGTTATTCAAATAATCTAGTACTAAGTCTTCCCTACAAGAATCCTTATCTATGCTTTTAAATTTGTTAAGTGTTAGAGGTTTCTTGTGGAAATCTCAAGGGTATTTTGTTGATTTACAATTGCAACAATTGACCCCCATTAAGGGTTCTCACTGGTAATAAGTTTTGTACAAAAGGAAGATGGTGTCATAGTAGATGTATTGGCAAGAGTTTGCCTTCAAAGTGTCACGTCTAAAGGTTTGTCTACAATTCTAGTGTCATGAGATAACCTTGTGGTTAATCCAATTATAGTTCTTGCCCTTTTAACCTTATTTCTTGGAAAGGCCACAAGAGACAATAAGTCTTGGTGGCATATATCATCAGGACAATTTCTGCAAGCCTTCATATTGTGCTAAGGGCTCTCACCAGTAAGTTTTCTAGAAAAGGAAAATGGTGTCGTAGTAGATGTTTTGACATGAGTTTATCATGGAAGTGCCTTGCCTTAAGGTCCCTCTCCATGTCTAGTGTCATGAAATGACCTTGTGGTTAATCCAATTATAGTTCTTGCCCCTTTTACCTTATTAAATTATTTATTGGAAAGGCCTCAAGAGGCAATAAGTCTTGGTGAGATATATCATTAGGATAACTTATGCAAGCGTTCATATGATGCCCTAGAAACTTTGTTGAATTCCATTTGAAATGGTCATTGCTCAATTGGTTTTGTTTCCACAAAAAATGTATTTAGCTAATGGAAATTGTGCACGGATTTGTAACAAGTTTGTGTGAAATGTCTTTATCCCATGTAATTAGGTTAAGTTATACACTAATATGCATAATGTTAAGGTTAATAAAAGAAGATTTTCTAGACTCGGATTCGACTTGGACTCAACAAGGCCGACTTGACTCGTGACTCAGCTACAACTTGAAAAATGAAAAAACCCTTCTAATCATATATATATATATATATATATCATATTCTATAACATGAGCCAAGTCTTAAAAATTCGGCAAGGTTTGCTTGGCTCGGCTGCCCAAACTACACACACGACTTGCAAAGAATCATGAAACTCTGAATAATAGTAATAAGAAAAGAAAAACACAACAGCTTGAAGCCTTAGGTATAGTAGGGTTAGGGTTAGTTTTAGCATAGTAGAAAAACCTCTAGGTATTGCTTAGCAAAAATTACAAACCCTAAACCTAAATTTGAAAACAAGTTTTCTTGAGGATAGGTTAGGGTTTATGAGATTATCTTCTTAAGATATTTGAATTTCTTATGTTTTATTCTACTCGACCATGAGAGTTGACAACCATCTTCGCATGACTTCCACCTGGTCGATCTTTGCTCGTGGGCTTCCCGCATGAGCTAGGTGACTCTATGTGTGGTTGTCTGTTTACGTTTGGGGTTTTCTAGTCATCGCCTTCTTCCTTCCCTGCACGATCGATCTTGCCTTGTTGTGAATTGCGTTTGGTACTCAGGTTGCTTGTTGTGTGCATGTTTAGTTTTTGGTGTGTTTGTTCATTCTTTCATTTGATTCACATATTGTGCTTGAAGTGGTGTTGTGCGTTGGGTGTGCAACATCTAGTCAATGAACAAAAGTAACACTAGTTTGTGGAAGTTATTTTGTTTGTGTTGGGTGTATATTTTGCAACTAACAATTTATGCAAGTTCAGTTGCAAAATAGGTTGACCAACCACAACATGTGAGACAGAGTCTCTCCTACCTTAAAGGGAAGGCTCCCCCTTCTCACCATTCCTTGTATCAACTTAAGGTAAGCAAGAAGTTAAGAGATATTTTAAGAGGGATTTTACCAACATTCTTTCTTCTTACTTTAAGAAAGAATCCATTGACTCGTAGAGTGAGTAATAGGCAAGATTTAATCTCTATAACTACACTTCTATCTAATAGTTAGAAATAGTGATACCAATACTAAACACCAACTCAAAGGCTGATTAAGAGTGTATTGGCTTAGATTTATGTCTAGTTTTCTAATTTATAAGAAAAATCTCTACCATTAGGGTGCACAAACTTCTAGAAGTAGAGAATTTCTAAGCTATAATTAAATTCTAACTATTTGCGCGAGTACGAGATAGTAATAAAAGCTACAGTCAAAGCCTCTAGTCTATATATTACCACAATTGCTCCCAGTCAAAGCTTCGGCTCCAATTGTTTCTTGTACTCACTATGCTCTAGTAAACATACAATAATAACATGAATGAAAGATAATAGAAACAAATCACAGTCACAACTTCCAATTTGTTCTATCACAATTGTTTCTAGTCAAAGCTTCAAATCCAATTGCTTCTTTTTGTTTTGTTTTTTTTTTCAAATTTGCACTACACAATCAAAGCTATGCTTGCACAAGTTTGGTAGAGATCTTTTGCATATAATAAAATATCATTTTTACAATTAGGGGCACTCCTTTATATAGGAAAAAAGAGTGAGAAAAAGGAGAAAAAGGTGGGAGAAACTCAACCACCTTGACTAAGTCAAACTAGGAAAGAAGATTTATTGGATTACATGCACTGAAGGTTTGTGCAATCAGGTTACTCATAATCTATTTTTTTGTAACTACAAAACTAAAAGTGATCCTGAAGAAAAAGATGAAACTGTTGAATCAATCCTATAGATTATTAGCAAAGGTTTTGTACTTGATGATGCAATTGTGGATGGTCTCTACAATGGGTGTTCTTGTATTCCGTGGCACTATATTTTCTTTGATGAATTGCCAATTGCCATTTCAAAACTTGATGCAATCAAGCTTTTCCTCATTCCACAATTGTGAATTCTTCTTTGTTAGATTTGCTTATTCTGGAGTTTTTGAAAGTTTGAAAACCTTCTCAATGATGTTCAGATATAAACTTGGAACCACTTTCCCATCAAGATCTTCTGTTGACCCCCCCCCCCCCTCTCTCTCTCTCTCAAAGTGCCTTGGCGCATTCCCACACGAACTCAGGTTCTAGGGCTGCCATTGGGAATGTGGAGATCAAATGAATATTGCTTCTTCTGAGTCAAAGCATTTCTTCTTGACAGGAGGTCTTAATTCTTTGAAGAAATTCTGACATATCTTGACTTGAAGAGTTCCCTGACACATGACGTTTCCAAATAATGAAAATATCATCCGACGGGATTAGATCCATGAAAGCTTCAAGATTCAAACAATAATGACAGATCCATGGAGGGATAAGTGTTCGAAGTATGGATTAGATACACATTGAACACTTTTGAAGGCTGGAAATTAATGGAACAACTTGTAATTTGGGCAAAAATGACCAAAATCAGGGTTTGGATGGTGGATTACATGTAGGCAAAATGGGGCTTTTTCTTTGAATGGCTTAGAATGCAAGTGGGAAGCATATGTATGCGTGTAGGATGAGAATTTTTATGTTAAAAAATGTGAGTTTTGACCAAAATTGGGTTTAGGAGATACAATTACATGTGGTAAAAACTCATCATTTTACTTGATGAAAATATATAATTGGGTTTTGGGATTGAGATTACATGTTTAGGAATATGGAGTTTGGATGTATTTGGATGATGGATGAAAATGGAAGGTGAAAGCATGGAAATGTACTTGCATTCTTGAAGGAAGATCTCCAATTTTTCTCAAAAAACAAACCAAAACAAGCAACAAAAGATATACAAAAACTTAAAATAAAATAAAAAATATACCTCTTGCTTTGACTCAAAGTTGATAAACTTCAAAACTTCACTTTGCATGTAATTTCTTTTTTTGCAAGGAGAGATCTTTTGCATTTGCAAAGACTGAAAGTTTCAAATCTTTGTTAAATAACTTGAAGCAAAAAAGTAGGGCTGCATTTGAACAAATGGATGATAGAGAGCCAAAGATTGCAACAAAATAGCAAAGTGATGAAGAAATGCAAACAAAACTGGATTCTTGCACTTACTTGGAGAGCAAAGAGCAAAATTTGGAAGAAGAAGAAGTTGGAATGAACTTGTTCTCTCCAAAATCGGGTTCTACAAGTGTGTTTGTGTGTAATGACCAAATGCCTTTGAAAAATTCAAACCTTACCTTCAAATCATGGTCTAGAGATGCAAATGCATGAGCAAGATGTTGCCAATGTTGTTGCAAATGCATTACTAAGTGCAGGTTGCACTTCTTGGAGTGATTTGCATGTTTGAAATGTTCCTCTTTAATGCAAATCGTGGTCTAGGAGCTGCATTACACATGCATGTATTTGATGCAAAAAACTTGTTGTAAATAAATTTCCTTTCAAGGTGCTTGGAAAAATGTGGTTTGGATGCCCTATTGCATGGACATTTTTGCGTTGGAAGAGCAAAATCTGGTTCTCCAAACTCAAATGCATGTTTTAAACATGCAATGAAGATGTATATAGCTTGTTCCCAAGTCAAAATCGGGTTTAGAAAGATGTATTACATGCAATGTTTTTGATGTAAATACATTCCTAAAACTTTCTATGTCCAAGGCAAAATTGGGTTTAGAAAGAGCCTTTGCATGCGACGTTTTTCATTGAAAGACCGAAATTGGGGTCTCTAGACTCAAACACATGTCTTATATATGCAATGTAGACGCAAGAAAATTACTTGAAAACCAAAATCAGGTTCTCTAGAGGAGATTACATATTTAAAATGTGCAACGAAAACACATGTAAGTCAAAATTGGGTTTAGGAAGGCCTATTGCATGTGATGTTTTGCATTGCATTTGACCAAAATTTCATTCCTTTGAAATTGGGGTTAGAGGAAGTGATTGCATGTTTTAAATATGCAATGCATTTGGACGCCCAAGCCAAAATCGGGCTTAGAAAGGGTCATCGCGTATTTTCATGACTTGTATTTACACGTAAACGAAATCCTTTGGCAAATCGGGGTTACAAGATGTGATTATGTGGGATGCATTTACATGTAAAGAGGAATATCGGGGTCAGAAGATCCATTTACATGTTCTAAAATGCAAGTGAAACCACCCAACAAGTTGTTTTGTTGAGAAACTAGTGGTTTACAAGCCAAAAACGTGGTTTGGAGGAGCAATTACATATATTTCAAACAAAAATAACATGTAATGGATTTGCACCACTTAAGTTTTATTAGCACCACATGTCTAATTGCTTCACTTAAGTGTATCTCACTTGAAGGGGTCAAATACATATTTACACTAATATGTTTTACATATCATGTGTAAATTTATTCAAAAAGTGACATTTCACTTACATGTTTTGAATTAAAACATTAAAGTAAATCTCAACATCAAATTATACTATAAAGTGATAAATTATAAAGCAACTAAACATCAAATTATAACATGAAGTGCACTAAGGGGCTTGGCTCCCTGGCTATAAACTTAAGTGGTAGTGCTTCAGACATCACTTTCAGGATACCACAACCACGTTGTCCCTTCTAGACTCTTTGGTTTGATCGACTATCCTCTACGGGTCCATTGTGCGAGGCCTCTCTCTTCTTGAGTCCGATTGGGCTTTTGTTGCGTGGGTCTAAATCCTTTTTTGGTGCATTATCCTTTGTCATCGGTCTACACCTCAAGTCGAGTTTGGCACTCATCCTTTCAGGCATGGGACCATCTTTAATGTGGTTTGGTTTGTCTACAGGCTTCAGGGCTTTGTCAATTCTTCTGAAGGTCAACATAGATACTCATACTTGGCCCACTACTCTTTTGAGGTGATCATGGGGTCTGATCTGGCTGGTAGGGCTCACTGTTGGTTCGCTTAGGCATCTTCCCTTTTTTGTTTGGATTGAGATTGACTATCTTCCCCCCTTTTAGTTCTCTCTAGATGCTCTTGTTCACATTCTTCCTTCTTAGCTGGAGTTGAATGAGCACATCGATATCGACATTTATAGACAATATATTATCACGGCATGGAGAAATCCTCCAGGAGGGCTTCGCCCGAGGATGGCTTTCTATGGTAAGCACTACATGGATATTCAGGTTGGGCTTATTGTGCGCCCTTGGTACCTCACTTGTCATTGGATTCATGCCCTCTACATGTTTTTGGGGTTTTTTAGAGTGGGTTCTCATCGGTTACGCGTACAAACTAACCATCAAATTGATAGAGAGGACATGATTTGTCATCTTTGCCCGCTTGGGGAGGCAAAGTTTGAGACCCATTTTTGTTTTCCATTGCCCCATCTTCTATGAGATCAAGGGAAGGTTTTATTGCCTATTCAAATAGTGCAAATCTCTTTCATCTTTCTTCAGATACACTAATCAATGGTGTCTTGCCCTTTATCTCCAAGAATCCTTGCGGCTTTGTGCTCACACTTTATAGCTTTAGCTATTGTCGACACAAATTTCAGATCAACTCATCACCTCCTTCGCTGCTGGGCTTCTTGCTCGGCGGGCGAAGCAATCCCTCGACCATGCTTAGGGCCACACCAGGTCTATGAGATCTCACAGAGGGTACACTCAACAACACCCCTACCTCCAGCAGCTCCTCAAGACGGTCTTGAGCACATCCTCACCCCAGAGCATACCCTTCAGTTTTGGACTGCTTCTCGCTTATGAGGAGTATCTAGGCTCTTGTGATTTTGTTCTTTTGCTTTCTTGTTTTGTTCTTTCCGCAGGCACTGTGTGGTGCTCTTGCTGCTAGCATTTGCCTTTTTGCACGCTTTTCAGTCCCTTAGACCCTTGTGGTCTCTGGTTGGACATTAATAATTTTATCTTATTTATCTTATCTTATCACCACCCATTGTTAGCATTAGGATTGAACTTTATGTTGGAGTTTATATTTAGCACTTCCAACTGCAAATGCAAATGCTAATCTTAACATTGTAAAGTCAAATTAAACAAAAAATCCTTTGTATGCCCCACCTCTTTCTCATGGCAGCTTGAAAATATTTGAAGAAGGTAAAAGGAATGCTGAAAGATTGACAACCAACAACGCTGGAGGCATACCCTACTTTGTTGATCAATGTTCACTGTTTCAGCTATTCAGACATTCACCTTCACTCAAAAAGTCTGATTTTTTTTTTCTTGTAGTAAGAAGGTGAAATTTTGAAAAAAGAAAATTATATTGAGGGGGGTAGAAATTTGTTGAGAAAAAGCCCCCCAAAACTTTTTTTTGTTTAATGCATAGCAATTTATTTGTATTTATAAAAAATCTACAATTGCCTAACCAAATAAGGCAATCGACCATTTCAATGGTTAACTAGCTTAAATTTGCACAAGTGAAAGTCTGGGCCGGGGTTAACTGCAGGTTCTTCTCAGCTTATGCTTCTAAATTAAGATAGTCAACTAGGCTACTTTGCTAATGGGGCCTTATTCTTGAAAAATGACACACAAATTGATTGCAAAATTGTTTGTTGAAGAGAACATTTGGGCGATGAACTAAAAGATCTACTGCTTAGACTAAAGGTATCTGAAAAAAGTAAAGACAATATCAACATGTTTGAGTCTTGACCACAGTTAAATATCTCTGACTAGTTCAGCTAGGTTGACTTTGTTTATGTTCCGACTGGATGTGTAGAGCATGTTCAGCTATAGTCCAACATGTTGAAGAAGATGATAGAGACATAGTTTGTGGGGTTTGATGGCTTTTAAATGTGTCAAAATATTTTCTTTCATGCATAAGGATGCCTTGACTTCCTCATTGATTCTTCTTGTGCTTAATCCTTGCTAAAAACCTCCAAGAGAGGTCAGTGTACTTGATTTTATTTGTTACTGTTAATATGAAGTTGGTTTTAAAGGGTTATGTGTTGGCAACCTATGAGTCATAGGGAGCTGTAGCAGAGATTTGGGGTGTGTGGGAGCATTACAGATCTTGTATGGTGCTGACCATTTCTGTCATAGACAAAAGTCTTTGAAAGCATCGCTTTACACAAGAAACCATTAAACAGATCTTGGTGGCCTGAGGAAAAAAATCTTACTCTTCTAGAGTTTTTCCCCAGCTTGGGTTTAATTAAGTCATATTGCTATTACCATTCATTGTTAGTGTTGTTTTATGCTCTTTGCTTCTAAATACTTAGTTCAATACCTTTCTTTTAGCTTTCCATAACTTTAGAATACATTTATAGGGACTTGTTTTTCATATTTTCATAAATTGAACAAAAGCTTATGCAATCAAACTACATTAGGGAAATGGAAGGTCTTTTTCAATAAATCATGTAGTGCAATCTTTGCACTATTTTATGGATTGACCACTGTCTGAAGATTAAAGAATAACAGAGTTATGATTAGCCAATTACATAATAGTTGCGTAGTATAAGGGCCAACTATAGTTTTCAATTTTTCTTATGATATAAAATTTAAAAATTGTCAAAATTTAATGGACTAAAGTTTCATATTTTCACTGATATGTAATTTCATATCGAAACTTATATTCATTAGGCAAATGTCTCATTATTGACCAAATGTGTAATGCACTTATCCATTACCATTACAATTGGTAAATATTAAATGAGTTAGAGATGGGTAGTCAATCAATGTCTATGCGCTGTTTGTGTATCAGGTTCAGCCATAGATGGAAAAGTCACAGTTTAATTACTGAGTTTTGCAGGGAAAAACTCACAGGATCAGTGGTGCTGAGTTTTTGCAAAGACTCGTCAAAACATCAGCGAGTTTTTTAGTAAAAACTCGCTATTTTTTTGCTATCACCAGTGTTTATTTCAACATCTAAAAGCAAAACAAATGTCTTTTTTGAAGCTCTTTTCTTATTTGCATGAGGATTTAGTCATTTTTGAAGCTCGCTTCTTTTTATAAATGCTATCAGGATGTTTGAGATAGTTTTCAGCTTCATAGGAGTTGAAATGCAGATTTTAGATTTTGGGTGTTTTCAAAAAATTCCAGGCTAAGGCAAATTTCAGGATTGAACATGCCTTCAACAGTGTTATCTCCCACAACCTGTCACGGCTATTTGAGGTCAAATTGAAGCTGGAACAAGAATATTCTAATGATTCTAACTCATTATCTCACAAATCATTTGGTTTCAATTCTATATTCCTAAGTCATGTCAAACTTAGCTCAACCATTGCTCACACCCAAGACAAGTGTTACTTTCTAGCCGGTCAAAATTGCTCAAATTCACTCTTGGACTATTTTGCTATGATGTATTTACTGCTAGTTTTATAGAAACTATTTACTATGATGTACTTCTAGTTTTATAGAAACTATTTACTATGATGTATTTACTTCTAGTTTCATAGAAACTAACTGCAATGATGTATTTACTTCTAGTTTTATAGGAAACTATTTACTATTTTGCTTCCCACCATCAGCATTTCACATGAATATGTGATTTTGTACCCACTTTGCATATATATATATATATATATATATATAAACTTTGCTTGTTTCTTTTGCTTTCTTATTAATTAACTCATTGGCTGCATCTTCTCATTGAATTTTCCAAAAAAAAAGTAGTTTTAATTAATCTGAAGCTGTTGTTTAGGTGCCCGAGTTTTTTAAAAAATATGGCCAATTTTTTCCTGAGTTGTTTTTTGGGCTTGGCGAGTTTTTGTCGGGTGAGAGTTTTCCATCTATTGGTTCAGCTATGTGGGAAATTATTTAGCAAGTACTTAAATTTGTGTCAATCTCTACTCTTGCTTTTCATTGGCTTTCCTAATCTTTTTTATGACAACCCAATTAGTTGAGTTTAAAATGGAAAAGTGAGGTTGTTTCTAACAGTTGTTTGAAATGATTTCTGGATCTCATATGCAATATTAGAACTCTTACCATCTTCAGATTCTTTTGCACTAAAGCAGCTGTCTGCAGTTCTTTAAGTTTAGATTTTATTTGAATTGATAAGTCTTTGTAATACATACTGGCTCAAGTTCTTTGTAGTAGGCACAGGCTTAGCTTTTTTGCCTTGTTTTTTAGTGATTTTAATTAATCTGAATAATCATTTTGATTTTCTGAATGAAGCCTTTATTGATGCTTCTTAAATAAAATTTCTTAATGATTGTCCTCATTTTGGCAGTTTGAAATATATAAATGTTGCAATGGTGACAATTTTGAAGAATATCACAAACATCATAACAGCTTTGGGAGAGATATATTTATTCAATAAGTACCAGAATTGCAAAATATGGGGTGCTCTCATTTTGATGGTATGTCCTATTGTTTATACATGGTTACAGTTATTTCTAGATCTATATGCTAGAGGATGATGGTTGTTTTCCTAATTGGATTTAGCATTAAGACCTTTTAATTAATGTTTCCAATGATCTGTTTTTAATATGGTTCCATTTCAAGAGCCAATTGAACAATTGTTCCCTAGATCAAAAGTTACTTTTTTTCTGCATATCTTTCCATTTACTTTTAAATATACACTTTCATGAAATAGAGGAAAGTGAATTGTGCTATAAATTTCTGTAATATACTCACCATTTCCTCCAAGATCACCTGGAATGGACGAGTCCCAATTTTGAAGGCAATGTTCTTGGTGTTTCTGTCTTGAGCCTGTAAATCTGAGCAACCCTACATAGATATTAATGTAGGAAAATATAAATCACTCCATACCTTCATCAATCCCAAAGTCTCCTTTTATAGTATTGTTTCAGTTTTCTTGAAGTTGCTAATTAGCAACTTCAATAAACATCAGTCTTATAAAGTCACTTTAATTATTCAATATTACCTTTAAACTTACCCAATATTAATTTTCCCATTGGGTAAATTAATTGAATTTGATTCCTTTTTTGATATTAAAGGAATTAAGTAAATAATTTATTTCTGAACTTGTAAAAAGTGGGACATTAAAAAAATACAATGAAGATATTAATGAATCTTGTTCCCAATGATTTCTAATGAAGTTAATTTCAAAGGAGAAGATGGAAAAAAAGTAGCCTTATGTAGATTGGTACTTCCTTAGTGACATCCACCTATGGGTCAAAATGAGAAAACTATAAGTTTAGAAACAAAGCACTTGAGCCTGTAAACCATGGAGCTCCTTGGAATATGGCATCTTGCACTTCTTTGAATGTGGAGTATCTTTTTCTGCACAGTAGGAGTATGTATGTAGAGATCTT
Source organism: Cupressus sempervirens (assembly GCA_028749045.1). Classification (NCBI taxonomy): domain Eukaryota; kingdom Viridiplantae; phylum Streptophyta; class Pinopsida; order Cupressales; family Cupressaceae; genus Cupressus; species Cupressus sempervirens. The sequence goes on from CM053790.1 coordinate 804,863,359, forward strand.
GGACACCTCGACTAAAGAAATATATTTTTCTAACATTGTCAGTTTCAACTAAATCTTTGAGAACCTTCCCACTAGAGTAAACCTTGACAAAGTGGCAATGGAGTAAAACAACTATTCTAGGGTCACTTCCACTATTTATGTAGAATCCAATGAGGCAAAGGAGCATTCAAGTTCATCAAAGGTCCAAGTCTAGAACTATTAAGAACCAAAACTAACAAAGAAAGAGTTATTCTTTAGAGGTAGTTTTCTTTGAGAGGATTGATGTTGTTTAGATCTATTCAATGGTGGAGAGATGAAGAGTGAGAACATTAAAGAGCATATAAGGGTTGCAATATCCCTCTTTCCTTTGTAGATCCATTCCTCATAGTGAATATTTAAAAATTGGGAATTTAAATAGCAAAACAACCCATCTGTAAAATAGAGCTGCTCTTGCTCAATATCAAGGCAACTACAAACTATAGTTTTACGAAGCTTGCTTTCCTCTTGTTTGCAATATAAAAAATTATATTAGAGCATTTAAGTTAAATACTCAACTCAATATGCTGCATAAAATAAAGGAGGGAAGGTAAAGAGTTACTTCCTTGGATTTGACATGTTGGCATGTTAAAACTCTTTTATTGATTTGAGCATGTACTTAGAGAGATGTAGGTAAGTTTAGGAAGGATAAGACAAACCCTAGTAAACCTTCAATGTGATTTTTCTTTGGCGAGCTTTAGGATTTAGGAATGTCATGTTTCTTGAATATTTAAAAGACACATTGATAATTTTGATCCTAACTATGGAGTTAGGATTCAAAAATGTATAGGGGTTCTCAATCTTAAGGTCATTTTCCTAGATGCCAAAACCACTAATAATGGTGAGTATAGTTAGATTACATTGAGGCACTTGAAAATATAGGATGCCATTCTCCTAAGATATTGTAGCTATATTAAGATGACTGGTGGTATGCCAAGACTCTTTGGATCACCTAATAAACAATTCCCCAATGACTCTTCGAATAACCCAATGGACAACCTTTCACGTTACAATCTTGGGCATCCAAAGCATGACTATTCATATCCCACAGGTGTAGCTAGCCAAACTCAGGGCCCAAGAGTTGTGCCTTGTTCTTGCCTTTAAAGAAACTAGATTGTAGACTCAATTCAAGAAGAAACCGGTGTCATATCCAAAAGATTTTATGAATGAACTACCAACATAAACAACTTTTCATTTGAGGAATATTTAATTGCAGGTGTGAGGTCCATTCTTGATAATTAATGCAACTCTTTCTAGATGATAAAACAACAATAAAATGACGCATCTTGCATATTTGGCTCTTTAATTTGCCTTCATAAACAAATTACGATCTCGATCCACTTTGGATTTGTTTTGGCTTCCATGAAGGAAGTTTTTTTTCTTGTCTAACAATTCCATAAACATTGGTGAGTTTATTAAGCCAATGTTGGATCTTATAGCTAATGCAAAAAATAAATGACAACTTAACTATTGAATCCTTAATTATTATACTTATTCTTTGGAGAATGTGTAGAATTATTAATATACTGACTTAGAAGGCATCTGGAGTGTTATTTATATTGAAAAACAACTTGTTCTGTTTCGAAGTTTGGAGAGTTTACTACATTTAAATAGTCTATCATGCACCCCACCCTAAACCCCCCCTGACCGCCAAACCAGGTGCGTGTACGTCCCTAGGATAGGTACTTGGCGCATACGAGCACCCCCACTATGGTAGTGACACTGCCGCACTAGTCTCTATACGGTAGTTGGGTGCAGCAAGATGGTCCCTAGGGACTGCTTGGTGTCCCTTGACTACATCCAGGGTATAGCTGGTTGTGGGGGCCAACCAAGAAAAACTTCAAATATATAATATATTGTATGTGGTGTGTTATATTGAAACATCTTGTCATAATTAGCATTTTAAGTTATGTGTATAGTATGCAACACCCCCAGTACCCCTGCCGTCGTCTTGAAATTGAGGCCCTTTTTTTTTGTGCACTTGAAACTCGTACCACCATCCCTCGTGCCGGTGTTACACTGCCTTTAAACCATACAAATTGAGTCAAGGGTACCTCTTTCTTGAAAGAAAATATATTTTAGGGTCTGTTGATGTCAGTTTTGTACCACTACATAACATATAGTGATTGAATACTTGACATGGAATGTCAAACACTCAATCCCTCTCTTGAAAAGTTAATACTCAAGAAGACATGAGATAAACTCCAATGTTCCTTACACCTGTGGATACTAACTTAGTTATCGATGTGATTTGTTGGTAATCACGTAGGCGGCCTTAAGTTGTCCATTCAAGGATGACTTGGATTTTGGGATGATGGTGATGATTTTGTATGAGTGCTAGATGATGTTGATGATGGTGGTGATGGTGGAGGGTGTAGCGCCAGATAATGTTGATTGCGCAAGGAGGCAATAATGCTTCTAATGACTTTTACCTTCCTAACTTTCTTAGAATGAAATCGGACTACTCAACTACTTGCTATTCTACTCCTACTCTTATGAATGGAAAGATTAGCAAATGGATGGGGATCAAATTTGATGAAAACTAACCAGCGACTCTACCTCCATAGATACTATGATTCAAGAGAAAAGACTAGTTTACCACGCAAGGCTTCCTAATAAATTGCTAGGATGCTAGTGGCCTAGTTATAGATCCCTATCAAACATCCACTAATATCACCATGCAACTATCCATCTACTCTTACTCTTACTTAACAACTTCTTGAAAATGAAATCTACTTTAACAACTTCAAAGGAAATCTAACTCTAACTATTGGAAGTAGAAACCATCCAATAACACCAAATGTTCTTAATCACCATGCAAGTCACAACAATGATAAAAAGAGGCAATTTTGGTATTATCTTAAGCAACAATTTTCTTCCCTTTTAACTTTAAACTATTGGAAGTAGAAACCATGCAATAACACCAAGTGTTCTTAATCACCATGCAAGACACAACAATGATAAAGAAGCAGTTTTGGTATTATCTTAGCAACAATTTTCTTCAACCCTTTACAAATGAGAGCAAATGGCCTTATATAGAGGCCAAAATTACAACCAATGGTAGAGATAAAGAGGCAAAACCAACGATCCAGATTGGATCCTAGAAACCCTAATTAGGGTTGCCACCCCATTGGCCAATGAGAAGATGCCACCTCATTAGTGGACCAATGAAAAAAAGGAAAAGTGGCAACCAATGAGAAGACACCAAAATGGTAGCCAATCAGAATGAGACACCTATCCCACCCAAGAAGAAGGAGAATTTGCCACTTGGGCTTACATCAAATGATCTAATATAGTTCTACCCTTTTCTTTCATCCTTTTAGCCAAAGCAATGAACTTGGCTAGCTTGTCATTGACTTCCTTCATGGGAGGGCAAAGTGTATGTTTCATCTTGAGCTGAGCTGAATTCATCATGTTGCTTGTTGCTTGCAGTGTTTTCTCATGATCTTTTTCACATTCTTTCGCATATCCGATAACGGCATTGAGGGAGGCAAGGGTGCCCAAATGTTTCCTCTTGATGGCAACCTTCCCTAACTCATCCAATCTCGATCCAAACTCTCTCTCATTGACGTTCTCCTCTACCGCGGCCCCTTGTCCACTTGTATTATTCCTTTGGCTTCTACCCTCAATTATGCTCTCCCTTGACGGTGCTGCATTCAGTTTCTTTGTTGGAGGATCTTGATGTTTTTCACTTTTTTCAACCTCCAAACTCCTCTTCTTGCTCTTAACTATTCTTTGTTGCCGGCTACTGCCCTCACCTTTCTGTCTGACTGACTTCGCTAGACCTTCTTCCTCTGGTTTCATCTTCTCATAAGTAAGGTGTACCCTTTGACTTTGTAATTTCCTTAACTTCCCATTCTACCACGACTTGGTGTGTAGATCAACTGTCCTTGTAACTGCCTCTAAGTAAGGATCCTAATGATCATCCCAATCTATTGGACCCAATTATGTTCCATCTACTATATCATAATCTTCTCTTAGCACATTTTCATCATCTTCCAGTTGATCGAGGATATCGAGGCCTCTCCATCAATACTACCTTGTTGGGTGGGTACCTTGGAAGTCTCTTGGGACAAACTGTACTTCTTGCCACTCTAATAAATGTGAATTGCGGAAATTGGATGAACCAACTCCCATACTTCTTAACATTTACTTCTGCTTCCGTTGAGAGCCTCTTAGCAGGTGTCCCTTGCAATATCCTTACTGTCTTCATGGAAAAGGCGTCATAAAACATCTTATAGTCTTTGGTGTTGTGCAAATGAAGCTATGGATAGCACTCATGCACCAAACATTGCCCCAGCCCATTGCCAATCACTCCTAAGGCTTTAAGTCAGGATTTTCATATAGTCTCGCAATTAGATAGAAAAGGTAGGATCCCATATAAAATTGCTTTTGATTTTGCATTGTCCTAAGTTGCAACTCTAAATTTTCGCTTATAATCCTAGCCCAATCAAATTTTTTCTTTCCATTTTCAATTTCATCAATAAAGTACATCCAGTTTTTGAATTGCATACCTTGAGCTAAGCCCATGATTCGGCTGAGAAGCACAATAAGATTGCCATACTCCAGTTTGAAATTTGACTTGGTGAGCTTTGATGACTTGGTGACTCCCTTCTTGCCCTTGTGTAACCAATTTTGCTTTAGAAGAATGAAGTAAGCCTCCTGATTATCCTGAAATAACTTAGCCACCTGATCCATCATTACCACTGTCATGCCCTTGTACTAGGGAATATTAAATGCTTCTTCGACCACTTGTCCGCCGATGTTGGCTAACACTCTCTTCCCTTCATAAAAAATGATGGACTTCGTAACCAAATCAAACCGGGATGCACACTCCATTGCCAATTTCGGATAAGGCAAGGTAGGAGGGAAAGCCGCCGTGTGTACAATTCCGCTTTTGTAGATCTTCTTTGCCATGGGGGATTGTCCTTCCTTCAACTGTATCATGTTCATTGTACCGATATTAGTATCACTTATTTGCTTCACTTTCGAGAAGAAGGTGGTCTTAGGCATCATGTCTTCTTTGTCTTTTTTGGTATTCGTTCTCTTTGAGTTTTTGCTTGCACTAACATCTACCATCCTAAACACTTATTTTTGCCCCTTCGTTCTAAATGATATGGACTACACTTATCAATCTCCAACCTTCTTTCTATCGATGGAACCTAGCTTATTTTTGCCTTGTCAAGTCCTATCTCTACACTTATCAATCTCCAACCTTCAACCTAGGGGTGGGACTACCGCTTATTTTTGCCTCTTCGTTACCTTAGGATGGACTATACTTATATTCCCAACTTCAACCTAGGGTGGTCTAGCTTATTTCTGCCTCGCCAAGTGTCCCTTAAGAAGAATATAAGGGAAACGAAACCAAGCAAGAACAAGAAATAGAATCCGCCTTTAACAATCTTCACCTCTAAAATGAATTGAATTTTACCTTAATTTTGTCTTTACCAATAACCGGGCCCTCTTTTAGTTCCGATCAGATTTCCGAAATTTCAACCTTCCTTGTAAATAATGATGCCCTAGCAAAAATCAGAATTTTGCCTTCTTGAAATCGCCCACACATTTGCCAAAATCAAACCTTGGACCATGTATCCTTTACCAAACAAAAAAATTGCTCAAATTTAGGGCAAAATTCGTAGCCTTTAGCAAGAAAATCAGACTCCACAAAATCGCCAAGCAAGAGAAAAGTTCAGATCTGCCTCAAATCGCCTAGGGCAGAAATCACAGCCATTTTATGGAAGAAGAAAAGACGCCAAACAATGAAAATATCTGCTCCAAGGAAAATCGCCAAAGTTTGAAAGCTGCCCCTCTTTAGAAAATTCACTCATCATGGAGGAGGAGATGAGATGGAATGAAGAGATAAGAGGCGGGGAGTCCCTCTTATACCACAATCTTCTTGATCCTTCAAGCTGGCCAACTTGCCTTGGAGGAGAGAAAAATTAAATTAGCCCTTCATTAGTGGCCCAGATTTAAATGCCATGCCAAAATTTATTTTGCCCATAGTGAAATTTGCCTGTTCAATTGCTAGTTGTGATAAAAAATTGCAAAATAAAACAAGGAAATCCTATGAGATGCCAAAATTATCCTTTAAAAGCATTTTAGCAATTAAAATATCATTAAAATCAACTCTAGCAAGCCAAAATCGATTTTCAATTTTAATTTACCAATTTCTTTCAACATTTAAAAATCTTCTGGGCAATATTTCAACCAATTTAATGCAAATTTTGCAATTAAGTCCACTTTCAATTTTGCAATGCAATTACAATTTTTAACAAAATAAATCCTTTTTTCTGACAGTCAAAATCGATTTTCCAATTTCAATTTCACTATCAAAAAATTTCCTTTTCATCGAAAAAATTCAAGATTTTCGGAAATGACTAAATCTAACAAATTCATTTTTGAAAATGCTCAAGTTTATACAATTATATCAAATTTTCAAAATCCATTTAAGTCCAAAATTTTGCAATTTTATCTTGCGAAGTATTTGTTTTAGTTATTGAAAAAAATGTCGTTCTTGAAATTTGTTTGGCCTAAGGATAAAATTACATGCTCTGGAAAATCAAGTTAACACCGGGTGACAAAGGAAACCACATCAAATCAAATCTGTCTTGGCCCGAAGGCGTCTAAGGTGTGAAAATTTCAAATTCAAAACCTCTGGACCGAAAAAAGGGGGTTCCCAAAGTTTTGGGGCAATGGTGTGAAAACCTCACAACAAGTGTTGTATGCTTTGAGGCATTATCTTATTCTTTTGAAAAAGGAGACAAGCTATTAGTATTCCAAAAATTGGTAAAGAAAATGGTGGTCAAATCATTTGAAAGATGATCAACTTTTAATGGGAAACCTTGATGTGTAGAATATTACAAGATTCCAAAAAAAGATATATTTTGTGTGATCTCAATAATTTACAACACAACAAAAAATTGTTTTGCAACACCACCCTAAACTAGGAACCAACATGAAAGGCTACGAATTACAAGGTGGTTGAAGGACATTATTTCCCATAAAAAACATGGAACAAAGACTAAAATACTAAGCATACTTCAGGTCGTTTGATCTTGTGATGAATTACAAATTTTGAGACTAGTCGTTGATGCTTATTAATTGTTTCTCATCAATCTTTGCCAATAACCAAGGCCCATAGGAGGTTCACCAAATGCTCCATGAAGGGAATTGTGATAAGATGGGAGTTAAGATGGTGTAGTGTCTACTAGGATTGCAGTCCTCAAATGCTGAAGTTCTTGAGGATTTTAAAATCTTTCCAAGGGTGAAAGCAACATTTGTCTTTAAATCATCAAAATTGGGAATTGCCTTAATGGAAATAGGTTCTTGGGGAGCCAATGTAGAATTTCCAATTTCCATAGATGGAGACTTGTTTGAATTTTTGTGCAATTGCATGGCCAAATTTAAGATTTAAACTTCTTGTTTGAGGTTGTGAAGGTCTCGGATGAGACCATTGGGGAAGTCCATCTAAGTTTCTACCAATGAGATTTTGCTAAAGCAAGGGATAAATCTTTAAAGATATAGAAGTTGGAATGACCTTTAACTAGTTGAGCTTGATTTTTGGATTACCCTATGGGAATATATTTGAACGACCTTTAGCAACAACTAAATCCCACACAATATGCTTAATATGATCCAAGACAGATCTTGTCTTCAGACGTTTAGTATTGCAGATTAAACACTTCATTGGTGAAGTGGCCTCTGATGTTCAGTTCCTTGCAGGGCCATAGTGGTCACAGACCTTTTGCCTTCAGTGAGTGGTTGCACTCGTGGGTTTCAACAAGTGATGTGTGGATATGAGATCCCCCTTTTGTGGTCTCACCGGTTCATAGCTTCATGTCAAAAGAATTTCATGTGGAGCCAAAGGGCGTGTCATGCCAATGTCACATGTTGTGTTAAAAGTTTTTCTAGACATTAATTTGAAACAAAAAAACTAAGATTGATCCCAAACGCACTAAGCCAAGTGCCATCAAAAGAGATGGTAATCTAGGCATGCTTAAACTCGTTAGTATCCTTAATATTTCCATAGTGAGAGTGTTTATCTCCAATCTTTCACACATCCACCATAAACACGAGAAGTATTTGATTCCTATGGAGAAGATGGTTTTGGAATTAAATCATCTATTAACTTCTACTTGCCATTAGAGTATGGTGGAAAAGAGGACACAACTAGCTAATGGGAGGTAAGAAGTGAGAAAAACCTAAATTGATTAAGGCAAAACTGAAACACCAAGAGCTTGTGAGAAGGAGAAATCCATGAGAATGCCAGTCCGACTCTACACAACACAACAAAATGACCAAGCAGAATATCGACAATTTTGTGAATTCGTCACAAAGGCAACAAAGAAATGTTAATGCAACAAATTAAAAAGTGAATAGGAGGAATGAAAATGACAACAAAAGCTATTTTGTCATGATAGATGTATGTGGCCAAGATACCTCCCACATATCATGATGCTGCAATAAATGTTGTGACAAAAAACCCAAACCAAAGGGCCATCATCATAGTTGAAAAGGGGTCAATGAAAATCATCTTGCCAAAAAAGGCAACAATTGGTAAAGAAAATAGCGGTCAAATCATTTGAAAGATGATCAACTTTTAATGGGAAACCTTGGTGTGTGCATTGATCCAATAGGGATGATCAATTGCATGATTGCTATTAGACCTGTGGGGCTTTCAATTGTGACAATGGATGTAGGGCTTTTGTTGTCCTGCATTTGTCACCACAAAATGTAGGTAACAATACGAAATTTTTTCAACTTAGTTTGGCATTTCTCTGAGATAGTTCAATATTTAACTGGCTACATTGATCAACCAATCAACCCCAATTTGTACAATGAATCCTTTTACTGAAGGCTTTCATCAAGTCCTTTTCGTTTTTCATTTTATTAAGCTTATGCTTGATTTTTGAAACCTTCAATGTCCTTTCTTGTGTTTTTGAGTGTGTTTAGTTGCTTTTAGTCTTATTGTTTTGTCCAATCTCTTGCTTTCGGATTTCCGTTCGATTCTGTATTTCTTAGAGCTTAATTGGATTTAGTAGTCAAAATATATGACCATTTAAGTGCCCAAAAAGTGGACTCTCCAGACACAATTGCATATTTAAAAATATCAATGTTATATTTTAATGTTGACATTCAAATTTTGAAAAATATAACATAAATTGACTTTATGTTATGCTTTTAACTTTAAGTTACTTTATCACTTATCTTATCACTTAAGTGACTATAGAGCACTTTATGTTTTATTTTAAAACATCCAAGTTAAATATTACTTTTTGAATGATATTTGCACATAATATATAAACTATATAGTGTAAATATTATTTTTGACCCAATTAAGTAATATTGACTAAAAAATCAATTAAAAATGTGCTTGGTCTTTTAAGTTGTGCAAACTCAACTTACATGTCTTTTACATGTTTTTATGCAAATTAGTGTTACATCGGTGTGGGGATGCAGCGGTGTGGGAAAAAAAGGGCCTCAATTTGGGGACAGTGGGGGTGTGGAGGGGGGGTGTTGCATAGTATACACACACACACACACACACACATATATATATGTGTGTGTGTGTGTGTGTGTGACTAAAGTTGCTAATTATGAAATGATACTTCAATATAACATGCTAAATATAGTTGAATATAAAAATTTGAAATGCGATTCACGAACCATAAGTTCAAACTTGAAACTTGAAACTTCATAACCATTACCAATGACTATTGAACTTAGTAAAATGCTAAAACTTTTAAACATAATAATAATAATGATAATGATAAATGAAAAATATAAACCACACATAGTACCATGTAAGTCAACCATTGACTATCACTTTGTCAAATGACAAAGATGCAAGATTCAAAATTCAATGTTCAAACATGAATATCAAAAATGAAATAGACCTCAAGGGACACACACCAAATTAGGGTTCCCTTGCTAAAAGAAACAATTAAAAAACAATTGCAAATTTTTTTTTTTTTTTTTTGACTTTTTAGCCAACATGTCGACCACACCTTGCGCGCACCCTAGCCGCACCCTGTGCGCACACCCTTGCATCTCGGACGCACTTGCGTCACACCTGGGTGCTCCAATCGATGCGACCACGCTTTTTGCGTGGTGGGGGTACTCGAGTGAGCAACGTATGTGTACCCGGTGCATTGGGTTTTTGACCTCGATTATGGGCCATACCCACAAAAGCCCATGTTTGCCTACATGCAATCCACCCTTGAGAGTTTGATTTTGGCCCTTTTGGCCCAAATACATATGCTTTTCGGTTCATTTCCAGCCATCATATGTGTTTCACAAGTATCTAACCCATACCTCGAATACTCATCCCTCATGTATTCATCATTGTAACTCAAATCCCAAAATTTTTATGACAATCTCATTGGAAGATATGTCAAAACTTCTTCAAAGAACAGTGACATCTCATCAAGAAGATGTGCTTCAAATCCAAGGGCTTTGACTAGAAGCAATTGTGATAGAGCAAATTAGAAGCTTTGACTGGAAGCGCTTGTGATAGAGCAAATTAGAAAATTTGACTTTAATTTGTGCTAGTAGTATTTGATTCATGTTATTATTGTGTGTTCAATAATAGAGCATAGTGAGTTAAGAAGCAATCAGAGCCGAAGCTTTGACTGGGAGCGGTTGTGGTATTACATAGACTAGAAGCTTTGATTGTAGCTTGTGTTACCATCTCAAATTTATGAAAAATAGTTAGAATTTCCCTACTTTTGGAAGCCTTTGCGCCCCAACGGTAGAGGTTTTTCTTATAGAATAAATTAAAACTAAAAATAAGTTATAGAATAGATATCATCTACTTATGGAAGTCTTTGTGCCCTAATGGTAGTGATTTTTCTAATAAATTAGACAAACAGGACTTAGAGCCAAACCGGTATGCTTTCAATCTGCCTTTGAGTTGGTGTTGGTTTATTGGTATCACCATTTCCAGCTACTAGATTGAAGTCTAGTTAGAGATTTCATCTTGCCCATTACTCGCTCTACGGGTTAGTGGATTCTTTCCTAAAAGTTAAAGAGGAAAGAATATTGGTAACACCCTTTATGAATCTCTTAGCTTCTTGCTTACCTTGAGTTGATCCAAGGAATGGTGAGAAAGGGGAGCCTTCCCTTTATGGTAGGAGAGACTTTGTCTCATATGCTGTGGCTGGACTACCTATTTTGCGACTAGATTTTCTCAAAACTATCAGTTGCAAAATATCCACCCAACAGCTTCTTCTACACCTAAAGATTGAATCTTCAACAATCCAAATTCATGAGACTAGGACGGGAGATTTGCTTGGTCACTGTGTAAGTAGATTTGTTAGCATTGCTTCAAACATGGCAAACCTGATATTTTTCAAATTTTAGGAGAGCACATTGGCACAAGTTTGGGAAAGGATATTTACAAGCCATTATAATCTGAGAGTTTTATTTAATAATGAGACTCTGATGTTGACATTGGACACAAAAATCCTAATTAAACCTAAGCAAAACTTCAGCCTGGCTAACTCAACCAAGTCAACCCCAAACAGGAGCTGAAGGCAAAGAGGCCTTAGTATTGTGACTATTGCCTAAAGCTCCATCCTGCCATGGATAGCCTTGAGAGGACCCATTTCTTTTCATATTCAACCAATTTTACTTTGGTGGCTCCCACTTGATAATAACCACATGGAAGTTGAGAATTTCTTTGCTGGAAGAGACATTAGTGCTGAGGCCAAGCTTGTAGGGTATATATTGCTATGAAAATTACTATTATGTGGAACTAGAAAAACTTGAAGTCATTGATCAGCATGTCACTTGTGTGGTAAGCATATTGGAGCAAGTCATCCTTGATTTGTAGATAGAAATCTCATTAGTTGTTAGCTTTGTCTCTGAGTGACATGTCTAAGAGATAATTCATTGTACAATATGGAATCACTCATATTTAACACTTGTCCTAGTAGCAACGAATGGTGAATGATATTTTTGAAGTTATCCTGTAGTCGGTTATCTTATTCTTTATCTAAAATATAATTTATTTATCAGAAAACCTATGATTACTAATCTATTAGATTTGTTGTAATTGGCCGCAGGTTATCTCTGCAGTTAGTGGAGGGATTACAGATCTTTCTTTTCATGCAGTGGGATATGCTTGGCAAATATTGAATTGTTTTTTCACGGCAGCTTATTCGGTAATCATTCTGTTTCTTGCATTTCTTGCAAAGTAATGATTTTACCATTTGTGCAATAGTTCTAATTTCATTCATCCAGTTCTGGCCAACAAAAAGCTGTATTGAGTTTCTGAAATAAAGTTGTTAATGATATTATACTTGGTTAAACTTTACTAAACATTTTTCATGTGTTTCTTGGTAATTAAGAGCTGGATGATAATTGGGTGCTGTTATAACTCTTAAGACAATTCAATTCATGAACTTAATGACAGATGTTTTGATTTTCCTTGCACAGCATTTCAGTAGCTAAAGTTTCTATCTTTTTCACAGATTTTATTTATGAACTTTCAATAGTGTTAAAAACTCTTATAGCACCTTTGCTATAAAATATAGTTTTTTGTGGATCTGCTTTGTTTACTCCATCTATTTTCGTGCTTTGGTATTACTAGATTTGAATATTTCTGATTGTCTTCATTGGCACAGAGTCAGATGATTATATATCAAACTAAATTGGTATGTTTGATGAGCACATTTTCTGTTCTTTGCTAATCACCAGGGCTATATTGAATTTAAAAAGAAGATAATACTCTGAAAATGTTTTTTCAGGCCTTTATACACTAGAACATAAAAAATCTTTAGGTGGTGTTGTATTAGGAGTGTATGGTTTACGTACAGACCCATAAAATACTTCAAACTGGTTAAGGCATGTGATCCTCTAGTGTCTCCCATTAGCATAGAATTAATTCATGTTTTGGTTCTGAAAACATAGTGCTCTAAACTAGTTTGGCTTTGAAGAGAGACTGGCTACTGTTAAACAAGGTTGCATGGGTACACGTACCCACACCCCTAGGACGCATACCCACATACCGGAGTACTGCATACACGTACCCATGTACCGGGTACTCAGTAGAGAGCATCATACCTAAGGACCTTGATTAATATTTCTGATTTTTGTTAAGTTTTTTCATTTGCATATCAGTAATTCAATATGTAATCAGTTTGAAACTGATACAATACTGATTAACGGTAAACTTTATCACTGTTTACATCAAAAGTTTATCATTTGCAATATGTCGTTGTTATATGATTATGATCTTCTTCTCCATGTTCAAAGTTTGCCTTCTCTCTTATGCATCTAAACATTTAGCATATATTATTATTACAAACATATTGCAAAACTGAAACAGAAAACAATATATTACATCAGAAAACAATATATTACATCTGCAAACATTATCACTGTTCTTATTTTGAAAAACCATTGTTATGACTCAATTTTTTCAGATTTACTAATAATTATATTAAAAAACAATTTGATGTGCCCAAGTACCCCCGCCCCCTATTTTGAAAAATAGCCGTATTAGTACCCAAGTACCCCTGTACCCATGCAACCTTGCTGCTAAATTAATTGAATGAAAAAAGTGATTTTTGCTAGACTGTTATTTACATGCACAATAGTAACCTAATTACATTACAAAGTCATATCACATCACAAGTAGAAAGATGGTACATATTCTCTATGATGCTGTGTCTTTTTCAGATTCTGTATATACCATGTTATTCCTGTGCCACCCAATTTGGTCCATTGCTCATGAACTGGGATTCGGTACACTATTATATTGAAAAAAGCATCTTCATCGATTGAGAAATGACCATTCTTGTAGGCATGTATAATGTTTTTTAATAATATGAGTGGATTAAAAAAAAGTAGTTTCATGCCCTCTTTAACTTGTACAAAAACTTAAATACTTGATATTAGAAATCAACACATGTTAGAAATTGTGGCAGCTGTTCTTAGTGTGTGTCTCTGTCTTCAGAGGAGGACAGTTTTGTTATCCAACATCAGGTTGGACGTTTTGTGAATGATTTTTGGTCAGAGGTTATGCACATTTTGGCAGAGCTAGTGGTTGACTCATCTCAGTAGTAGAGTCAATGGAAGATTAGTCTCTTGTTGAGGACCGTTATGAAGAAGGGGCAGCCTTCTTTTGTTTTTGGCTACCGTTGGCCATTGACATTCAACAGACCCATTTTTGGTCAGAGGTTACGCACATTTTGGCAGAGTTAGTGGTAGACTCATCTCAGTAGTAGAGTCAATGGAAGACTAGTCTCTTGTTGAGGACCATTATGAAGAAGGGGCAGCCTTCTTTTGTTTTTGGCTACTGTTGGCCATTGACATTCAACAGACACAGGGAGAGTCTCAACAGTAGTAGAATTTCTGCAGGATTTATGACCACAAGACATGTACAATCTTCTCAGGGTAGTTGATAGAATGACCATTAAGGGAGATAATTAGAATATTTTTAGTATCCAGTATCCTAGGTTCTTGTCATATTTAGTTCATTATTCTAAAACGTTAGTTAATGGTCATTTAGTCTTTATTATTAGTTATCTTAATTTGTTCTATTTTAAGTTGTATTTATTTAGACAACTCTGATTTTTTAACTTTTCGTTGACACTTTTTGTAGCATTTGTAAACTATATTTAATTGTCTGATTTGTTAATACAGTCATTCCTTTTTTTTAAAGTTTCAAATTTTTCTTGAACTTACTGTTCACATAGTTGTCAGGAATTCTTTCAGTGCACATGCCAGTTTCACAAAGTTTTCTGGTTATTGCAGGAACCAGTAACTATGTTGCACAAATGTTACAGTACTGAAGTACATTAGTCTCTTACTTGTATTGTAGCAATGTTAAATTGTCAATACAACTCGGACATGAAAAGTATTGCTTGTTTGGTACAGAAGCTTGGTGGGTTGGGTCACAACATCCTGGCTTGAGTTCAATTTTGGTAATAGTACACTTATCAAATCTGAGACTTTTATAAATAATGCTAGTACGGGAAAGAAATAAATCCTGAAAAATGAGTTGCATTATTCACAAGTCATAGATTTGCATACTAGTCGTGAACAATTTGAAGTATTTGCTGTCAGATTACATCATTGTTTTAAAAAATTAAACATGTTAATAAACACAAGGATTGTTATATTGTTACCAATCACAAGTATGAATCTTCTACCTATGAAGAGTTCCCTAACATGGATAATTGGAAGAAAAGTAACAAGAACTGTGCTCCAGTCCAGTTTACTGAGGCTTTTCATCTATATCCAGCTTTATTTCCATTGATCAAACCAATAGTGACCTCAGAAAATTCTACTATTGTCATAGAGAAGGAAAACTTAAAGAGGAATATAGATGTTCCAATATACCCAATGGGTCCTGTGCCTTTTCTGTTACTGAATTCAAATATCCGCAAAATTTTGAAATATGATGAAACAGTTGCATTTTTGTTTTGTTTTCGGGGTGTACAAGGACCATTGCACCTGATTGCTGATTTTAGTAAGAATATGTTACGGATATATTTGAATTACACTGCTTCATTACACACATCCATTTGGAATTCTAATCAAAGTACAAATGTTCTTGGACTTGAATCTTTGAGATAAAGGAATAATAGAGTCAATATATTGTGAAATTGTTTACATAATGATTATGGATGCACATATTACCATAAAGAATTATTCAACTTATGGAAGTCATGATGTTGTATTCTCTTATTAAAAAAATTGAATCTAAAAGAGTGTTTGTTTATCTGATTTGCAGCTAACATTACGCAAAGTCATGGATGAAGCAAAGCAACAAACAAAAACAGGAAATTTGAATGAATTTTCCATGGTCTTACTTAACAATTGTCTTTCATTACCTTTGGGACTTGCGCTTATTATAGTTTTTGATGAATGGAAGTACCTATATTCTTCGTAAGTATTATGTTATATTCAATTTCTGCAATTAGAGAAGTGAATTTTCTTTCTTTTGAATGGGAGTTTGTGCCTAGTGTTTCTAGGATGTATTGCCTGCCAATCAAATTCCTTGAACTAGAATCTAACCCTGGAAGATTTTAATATATTTTGAACTGGTTATATAATTATATCCATGCGTCTAGAATTGCTGTTATATATATATGCCAAACTTTAAACATAAACTTCTGCGACTTTTTAACAATTGATTAATAGCGTCAATATTTCTTTTATGAATTTCATCTAATAATTCTGTATTCTATTGAATTCAGTCCTTTACTTAGGATACCAATGTTTTGGGTAGTGGTAACTGCAAGTGGATTGCTGGGCCTTGCAATCAGCTTCACATCAATGTGGTTCTTGCACCAAACAGGCCCCACAACATATAGGTGAACATTTGCCTCGTGTATTGTTTTATTAAATATTATTATGGTCTAGTAAGTTTAAAATAATTGTTAGCTTTTTTTATTGTTTATTTATGGAATACTAGTCATTTGTTCATATTTTGTGGATAAGAGCAGAAAATGTACAATTTTAAGTAATACTTTTTGTTCTCATGAAATTGTTCTATGCTTCTATGTAGTTTGGTAGGATCACTGAATAAGATTCCTTTGTCAATTGCTGGGATCACGCTGTTCAAAGTTCCCACAAGTCTTCCGAATCTGTTGAGCATATCTTTTGGTAATTCATTGATGCAGAGTTTCTGTATTCACTTTAGCTGCAATTATATGTTGACAGACATATTTTAAACATATATACAGGTTCTTTGTCTGTTTAATTTGAGAGGCAAAATATTATTTCTCATAATGTCTTGTGGTATTACACAGGTCTTTTTGCGGGAATTTTCTTTGCTAGAGCAAAAATGTCTTGATGTAATGTTGATTTTACAATGTTTTGTTAAAGGATTGGGGATTTTAGAAGGCCCAGTCTACTCTAGATGTTGCTGGTGGAATACATGATCTTCAAAATTGTTACCCTTTATCAGCTCAGAAACTTATTTGCAGTGGAGATTTTCCTTCCTCTACACATTTAGTTTCTGATGTCAACATACGGCTTCAAAATACTTCTATAATCCAGGAGTTGTTGTAGGAAGCTTGCATTATTCTTCTGTTGTAACAATAATTGGCACATTGAACATCATATTCTATTGAGAAATCCAGTGAATGAATATGTATGTTCAACCTTTTAATCATTTGTGTCCGGATGGTTTCAAGTTTTCAACAGTTGGTTTACTTTTTTTCTGGACCTGTGTATGTGAAATCTGATTTTGATAGAGATTACCATTTCTTTAGTTGTGAATTTCACATAGTGTTCTTTACTTCTTTACTTGCAATCTCTTGGTTACACAACTAAACATGTCATTTTTAAATTTAATGCAGTTTTATCCTTGAATGATGCAACCATTTCCATTTATTTTAATTTTTATCCATAACTTCATGCCTTAAAATCATATCTATTGTGGTTCTCTGGTGACACCACCTCCAAGCATGCATTTGTATTGATCTCTTTTATTAGATGAAGAGGGTTGTGTCTAAGAGGGACTTTAAGGTAATAAATACGCCTTCATTCATTGTGGTATTGTTGAGGAACTTCCTAGAAGTTTAAAATAAAATAAAATTGAAAGGCTATCGCTGTTTTGTTAATTGAAAGAAGAAATTTAATAATATCACTGGGTATTTGATTTCTGAGCAGCTTGATACTCCTAACATGCTTTTCCCTCGCTTCCGCATTATCAGACTGTATGAGGCAGTGGTATGCCATATTTCTATAGGCATTCCTGACATTAAATTACTCATGTTAGTGATCTTCTCTTTTTCCACTAGATCTGCAACTCCTTAAGCTTTTGTGAGGGTGTTTACCTCTTGTCCAAGAAGGCTGTGCGTGCAACTTGATGTTCTTGATACCAAGCAGCTACTGATGAATCCCGGTGAAACCAAGATCATGAATTACAACAGTACCAAGGAGGCCACACTTACATTTTATCCTTTTTCAAGCGCTAGGCATATGTAGATCACTACAATGTGATATGGAGTATATTCATTGGTCTTTTCACATGCATTGCACATTGAAGAATCCTCAAAATTCATTCACAATGCTTTCTATATGGAGTGTACGAATAACAGTAACATAAAAATTTTGGTTTCCTTGAGGGCTATTTGGTCATGTTGAGATTTATCTATAATTTCACATCACACAGCAACCTGCCATGAGGGATGTTGCTTCTACCGCATTGGTCTGCAACAGTTCTCTGCTACGCTTTCCCAACTGTGCCAAATTACCACTCAATTTTGCAGAGTTTCCCAATTTTGAATTTTTTAAATTTGAAATTTGAAATCTGGTATCGAAAGTTGGAAATAAAAAAGGGATGAAACAAAACCATTGCCGTTTCACAAATAAGTGAAAAAACCATTGCCGTTTCACAAATAGCCTAGGATTTGAATCAAACTTAGTTGCTACCTTTGAATCTTGATTGTGTGGAATCATTAAGCATGGATATTATATTAGATTAAGTTCAGATGTGCTTCTTGCATTAAAAGGTGGATAATTTGTAAAATTGACAGGAAAAAAATCATTCATATGGATGGTATTTTTATTGTGTTGAAACACACGGATTTTCCCTTGCTTTGTTTGTAGACCCCTTGGCATATATTAGATGTATGTTAACTTGGAGCATTTACAAAAACGGAAGCTAGATGTTTTATTTTTTCAACGAAAATCAAGCAATGGCCGCTTTGACCTCTCTCTAATCAATTTAGAGATGGAAATGGGAGAGCTGTTTTTGGTCAATCCATATGCTGATATTGACAAAGTTGTGTTTGGACCCTCTTTTATAAAAATATTGCATGGCCAAAAACCTCCCTGATGCTGATTGCGAGGAACTTCGACATGGTCGAACATCATGACGAGCGAAGTTGGTAATAATGAAGAAAATGGATATATTGCCACAACTTCGTGATAAGATTGCTCTTATATGCAGATGATCTCATAATTCTTGCTAGAACAACTAAAGGTTTGAAAGAGCACTTGAAAGCACTAGAAATTTTTTGTCATGATGTAGGAATGCAAGTTAACACTAGCAAAACCAAAATTATGATTTTCTCACTAAAGAAGAATAGAGGCATACAAGACAAGTTTCTGTTTGAAAATAGTCTTCATGAGATTGTGGAAGAGTACAAATACTTGGGCATCAATTTTCATAACAAACTCAATTGGGATACTTGCAGATCGAAAAGGATCCAAGGGGGCTGGAAGGCGTTATACTCTTTACAAAACAAGTGCAGGAACGCATAATTATGGGATTGGACGACCATGAAAACTCTGTTTGGTTTGCTGGTCACTCTGGTTATTTTATACGGATGTGAAGTGTGGGGCGGTAGTATGTCCAAACAGAAATGGCAACAAGTAGAAAGAATTCAAAAACACTTCATCACATGCAATCTTAAAGTCAAAATCACAGTTCCGTATGAAATCCTTTTGGCGGAGGTGGATTCCTTTCCATTAGAAGCCGTCGCATTGATCCGAATGCTAAGCTATTTAAAGAAAACCCAAGGTCTGGAAACACATCGTTGGCCCAAGTTGGTAATAGAGAAAAAACTTGTGAGGTGGAAAAGCACATGGATGAAACAAAATGACAAATGGATGCAAAAATGAGATATCAACATCCAAACTTGCTCGGATAACATTAAAGAAATAAAAAAGTTTGTCAATGAAAAATTTCGCAATATTCTGTGGACAAGACACATAGGGCGGAAAAAATCTTATTACATTAAAGAATTTAATCCCACTTCTAGTCATGATGAAAAGGCCTATATAAGGGCACCTATTAACTGGAAAGCAAAAATGTTGATGACACAAATTAGAACTAGTTCACATCAGCTGCGATGTGAAACTGGTAGATGGCAAGTTCCAAAGGAAGAGTGGGCAGACAGAACATGTTTATTCTGCAATATGGGAATAGTGGAGACAGAGCAACACTTTGTCATGGAATGCTTGGCTTACAACGAAATCAGATCTGATTATACAAAAATTCTGCAGAACAAGGACTTCAACTATTTATTTGAGGAAGATCAAATGAAGAGAACATCGGATTTGATTATCAAAATTCAGAGAAGAAGAGACAAGTTAGCCAAAACTTTGCAACTGACTAGTTTGGCTCCTGACTCGGGAGGGTGATTGCATGGGTCCCATAGACTACTTTAGTCTCGTGGACGTCATTAAAATCTATCATATCATATCATATCAATCATAGATAGTAGTATCTTTCTTTTTTATGTTTTAAGTTCTTACGCTTTCCGGCCTTTATTATTATTATTAGTTCTTGCCAACTTATGCTTTCGCTTACTCTATTGTATTAATAGCTGCACCAATCAGATTTTAGATTTCATTCATATAGTAATGTTTGCAAAAGGTTTTGTAATTTGCATGATTTTTTGGAATTGAAAAATACAATTTTTTGAAAATCTTATTGGCTCATGAGAAAAAAGGCAATGAAAAAAATTTAATTTTCTTCAACAAAAATACAACTATTTTTTCCAACACCTCTATTAATGCAAGCATTAATTGCAATTTTATCTTTTCTTTTCTTGTGACAAGTGGATAAATTTTATTAAAAAATAATCATTTTCTTAACACCTTATGAATGCATTAATTTCAATTTTACCTTTTCCACATTTGTAACTAGTGGACAAACTTTTTTTAAAAAAGACAATCAATGTTTATTTTTGTAATTTGTAAAATGCTATTAAATATAGATATTCTAATCAAATATAGGTATTTTAATCAAATATAGACATTTTAACTCTTTTAAATTGTCAATTTCCAAAAATTATTTTTTATATAGATTAATTTCATATTTATTTTAATTTTAATTTATATATTAGTTTTAATTAGAATTTAGTTTCTTTTATTTTGACATATCTAAACCAATGCTTTTAATAGATTTATTGTTTTTTTTTATATATATAATTTTTATTATATTGATATTTTTAATTTATACTTTAAAATACATAATACTAATTTTGTATCAATTTTAATAAAGTTCAAATTGTTTAGCTTTGTATATTATCAACTTTATTTATGATAAGTGTGTTTGGTTTTTTTAAAGCATAAATGTTATTTTTAAATTAATTTATGTTTATTTATTTTTATGCATTAGATTTAAGCTTAAGAATATTGTCCACCTTCTTCAATTAGATGAATTTATCGCTTAAACAAGATATATCAAACAATTTCATCATTAAAATTAATCAATTTAACTCTTTTTTTAAAAAATTATATAATTTTATCTATATCTTATATATAATTAGTTCATAAATATCTTTGGTCTCATAAATGTTCTTTACGATGTCATCTAATTTTAATTTACCATGATACTATAATATTTATTTATATATATTTTTTACTATTTTAATTAATATATATCATTGCAATTATATAATTTAATAATATACAGACTATACTCTGTAATTTAATTTAGCTTACCACTATAATATTCTATTTGTCATTATTATTTATTTGTTATTTTATTAAACTAAATACATTATATTTTAACCAAAACCTACTTCAATCAACCATATAAAATCATGAAAGCAGGAACTTTGGCGCTTGCACCCCTTGTTATACTTATGTTTTCATTTACCTCCCTTCAATTTATTTTTGTGCAGATTTCAATGCAAAAGTTTAAGGTTTTGAAAAGAAGAATTTAATAAATCAAATATGCTAGTTTCTGATTGGTCAAACCAAATTTCTTGAGATTTATGTCCATTTTTTAAATAGTTAAATTGACAAAAATATTAAATACCATGTCAGAGGAGACAGGCAAATGGCAGCCGTCAGGCAACAACAGCGCGCGGATTGTCATCATAAAGGAACAACAAATAAGAAAAACACCGACTCCAAAACTGCAATGAACTCCTTCGCTGTGATGACGATTTTATTTATATAGATCTCACAAGACACAGAGCAGAAAAATCTTACAGGGGACTGGCTCTGGACTGTGGTTTTGACTGGTGGGATGCCGTCTTCTCTTCTCTTACTCAAATGCAATCCAAACCCATCAGATTTATAAATCCAAGATTTCCTTCTCACAGTTGAAAACCAAAAGCATTCGGAGCCTAACCCTACCGAGTCACCGACTCATAAAGGGTCTTGGGAGTCACATTTTGTGTGCCGTCCATGTGGCAAGTATCAAAAGAGGTGCAAGCACTTGCATCAAATGACGTGCAGGGTGTGATTGAAAATAAAATATAACATTGTATGAATAAATTATTTTATGGCTACTATTTTTAAGAAGGAATTTAAAATATATCGATAAATTATAGAATATTAATTCAACAATTTGTTTATAATGTACAAAAAGTAAACGAAACAAGAGACGCATAAATTAAAGAAGAAAAATAGATATGTATAGATAGAAAGGTACGATACGAATAAATTATTAATATTTTTAAAAATATTAATAGTTTATTAAAATATTTTCTTCTTTATTAAATTAATTAAGAGTTAAAAGTATACTAATTTTTGTGTGAATGTAAATTCATATTAAATTTTTTTCTAGATCTATATTATATGTAATTTAGTAATTTTTAGCACTAAAATTAAAAGATTAAAATGGTATTATAATTTTCTAAATATTTTAAAATTAAAACTTAGGAATAATTTATTTAAAGTTTCAAATAATTTGAACCATAACTATATCTCTCTAAAAATGATATTTTTTTTATAAAGTCTAATTTTATATTTTCTTTACAACTATTTATTTTATTTATTAAATATTAATTATTTCATTATGTATTAATTTTTTTGTCATATTTAAAATGATTTTTAAGATCTATGTTCCAATATTTTGCCACAATATCTTTATTATTTTACTATCAAAATTTTACTATAAAAAATTATATAGATAAATACATTAAAAATGTTACCTATTGAATTTATAAATTCAAACATTTAGTCATCTAAATAAAAAATAATAAAAAATCTTTTTAATTAAAAAAGAATATTATAATTTTTTATACTTACTAATTAATTTATTTTTAACTAAACAAAATATACTTCTACTTTAAACTAATTGTAAATTTACTATTTAACAAACATTAAAATAATTTTTCTCCTTGCTCTTTTGACAATAGGCAGGGACTCCTGCTCCACTAGAGCTCTTGTTCAAGTCAATTCTATATTGAACCTTGTCGATACATTTAAATGTGGAGGGCCAAAAACATATAAATAATTACCATATGAGACTTTCAAGCGAGTAAGCGTTAAAAACTATGAGGGATTAGCAATTTGAATATGATCAAATACATTGCCAATTTTTTTTTTTTTTATATACTAGCACTTGCATCTGTAAGAGGTTCAAGGGATAAGCTGATAGAGTATTTTATGAATATTATCATTGTCTGAAATTGCATATATAACTAAAGGGTTAAACATATTTTTCTTATGATTTATTGTTGGAGTTGATGAAATCCAACTCTGAAGACGCCCAAGATCACCTGCATGTGAAAACTTGTCAAAGAGAAGCCAAGGAAAGAAGAGCGCGGAGCAAGGGAAAAACCCTAAACGGACATGAGAAAAAACAAGTATGCAAACACAAGAAAATATGTATTTATAATATGCTAAAAGTCTTGATATACAATGAGAAAGAGGCTACTTATAAAGGCCTCAAGGAATCTTCCAAAATAAGCTAGAAGACGTTAGGAGATAAGTGTTACAACTAAGCATACATCCACATAAGGTGGAAAGTCCTCAAACAATGTGAGAGAGGATAAGTATGACTTAGGAGAGAACAAACTCCCGTATTGTCAACAACTTATAACTAACTCCTAGACTACAACTAATAAATAAATGCATTTACCTAAGTAAGCTTAAGTAAATAGAATAAATAATTAATAAATTAATGATTTACTCTAACACCCCCCCTTAAGTGCAACTTAGAGAAATGCCTTAAGCTCACAAAACTAAGATGAAATGCAGAATGGGTCCCGACAACGAGGCCATGTTAGGTACCCATGTACAATGCAAAAGAGCAACCTCTGAAAATAGGGAAAGAGAGAAAACCACGTAGGAAAAACCCTCCCCCAAAAAGAGGTAAAAACCTAGTGAAGAATTGAAGAAGCCTCCAACTAGGAAAATGTCCCCTAAAACAGGAACAAAGAGTGATCATGAAGAGCATCACTGAAGCATGAAGAAGTTGCAAAATCTCTACCATCAAGAAGAAAATTGCTGATTTGAAGAACCTCCATGGAAGAAGAAGGCACAAACCGAGCATGTCTATATGGTAGATGATCCATCTAACCGAAATGCATAGGTAGCCAGCCACTGCAATCGCCTTGTGTATAGGATCAACCATTAAATACATAGTTCACACTATCGAACCATCGAACCAAGGATGCATTAGAACAACAACGTAACCCCCCTTAATGCAGATAGGGTGTGATGATAGGCAACTAGAAAGGTTAGCCAAAGTCTCCTGCAGACGAACCAAGAACGACGAGAGAGGAAGAGGTACAAACACCTATAGAGACACAGTCAAACTGACTCTTCATGGGGCTAATGTCGTGGAAGGGAGACTCACTTGACAAAGGGAGAAGGCCTAAAATAGCAGACAACTATCCCCCCATGGTGCTTTATAAAAATAGTGCATATACAACTGACTCAAAACAACGTTCATGACCCCCGGAATGCAAGAGTGGCACTTTATCTCAGTGCGATACATAAAAGTGCTTCAAAATGATAGCTACAATGATCAAAGCCAAAAACAAGCTGCAACAAAACAAAGTAAAACCTAAAACAAAGGAAACCAAGCCAGGAAAACGATCCTCGGGCCTAAAACACTCAAGATATCCACCATATGAAAAAAATGCTAAAAAAATGATAGAAAGAGCATGGGCCAAAAACTAAGAAAAAGGACCACATTTCTGAAAAGGTGACAGAACCGGCTTTCCAAAAATATAAAGTTTTCAAAAAACTGACATGGGACGCAAAAGATATGCTTGCCGGAGTAAAAAATAGGACTTCGGACTTTGACTGAAAAAAGGGCAACAAAAATGCAGCAAAACCTAAAAATACCTACACCAATGTCTCCGTCTCAGAACTAGCTTTTCGGCGCTTCTTTTGGATCGAAAAAATACCTCTGTATGCTCAAGTTATAGCCAAAAAAACGAAGGTAGGTCCAAAATGACCTAAGAGATGTAAACATTTGCAACTTTTGTAAAAAATTGACGTGCAGCTGGTTGTTCAAATTAATATTATTGTTAAAAAAAAAATTATATATCTCTTTAGTTACAAGTTTGAGTGGACAATAATTGTCCGTTCAGAGGAATAAATAAATATTTTATTTGAACGGTTACATGCAATACCAGCTGAGTTGCAACTGCCATCCGCTTTTGTCTCCCCCTCTTGAAGCAACACTTTAAATCCAAGGTAATCAAACTCTAGAATCCAAAATTTTAATTGAAATGATTCCAGACTACTCCATCATTTTAGGCTTGGGAAAGGTTGTTGAGAAAAAGGAAAGGCTCTGTGAGTGTTGTAGAGGCCATTGTTACCATGAGAGATTGCACAGAATGCGGGTTACCAGTTTGGATATCGATTTCAATAATATTGACAAATTCTATTTAAGTCATCCGTTCCCCCATTCTTTTAAAATCTAGCCATTTGTCTTCCCCATTGTGATTTTAGCGAGAGCAATTTGAGATTAATTTGTGCGTTTTGTCGAATAAGAAAGCAGAGGAAGTTGTTATGACTAGATTTATCTCCATGCTCGATTCCAAAGTTTTCTCTCAGCTTTTAGGGCCTCCAAAAATAGCCAGGTAAGGCTTTAGATTTCCATAAATTTCCTCCTAATTTTCTAAGTCTCTGGTGCAAAATGAAAGGTTTTTTAAATTTAATTTGGTTTGTTTGTGATTTGCAGGAGAGAATACGACACTGTAGCAGGAAAAATGGAATTTTTGGGGTGAAGGCAGAGGGGAAAGAGGCAGAGGAGAAGAAGAAGAGTAGATAGAGGAGTTGGATGCCTCACCCCATTGCTGCTATTATTTAACAAAGGCCCATTTTGGGGATAATCAAGATGTTCCCCACATCGGGGAAAGTAAAATGAAATACAATACTCTTCCCTCTCGCTGACTAAATTGATCTCTATAGATTTCATTGTTCCTCATCTGCTGAAGATACTTTCTCCACACAAGCTTTAATGTGACTTACACTGATATCAATCTCCCAATTTTGGTGAAAACAGGAGTTTCCAAAGAAGTTATTTTCCTCTCTCTCTCTCTCTCTCTCTCTCTCTCTCTCTCTCTCTCTCTCTCTCTCTCTCTCTCTCTCTCTCTCTCTCTCTCTCTCAGTTAGTATTATGGTTATGGATATGATTTATATTAGAATTTAGATAAAGGTAAGTGTTAGGATTAGGGTTCAACATTTAGGATTATCATTTAAATTTTATGTTTGAAATTAGGGTTTAACATTTATTATTACTATTAAGGCTAGGTTTTATTATTTATGTTCTATTACATAATTTTCTATTAGGGCTTATAGTTTATCATTTAGGATGTACATTTATTATTTAGGATTAGTGTAAGGGTTAGGTATTAGCATTTGGGTTTAAGATGCTATTTATTTTGATATTCTTAAATGGCTAGTAAAAAAGTAGTTGTTAGTGCCATGTTAGTTATGCCATCATCTTAAGAATATATAATCTTTGAAAGACATGCATCTATCCCATGTTTTGAATACATTTTTTTAATAATAGGTAATTGTGACAATTATTAGCATGCCATTACTTGTGCTTAGTAGGGTCAACTCCTCACCAATAGCTCCATTCATACAAATTCATGTCACAACACCCTCCTAAATAGAGAAGTTCAAGACCTACCTCCAACGAAGGGGACTTCATGTTAACATAAGATGGTATTGAGACTTTATTATGACTTTGCTTCTATGATTGGGAGTATAATGTCAATTTTTATGTAGGACTTCTAGAATGGATGGCTAGCACATCTTGGATTCCCATTTCAAAAAAAACTTGTTTCTCTATATTTTGGATACTTGGTAAGACAATCCACCTTTTTATCTCCTCTCCCATTCCCACCTCTTAATATCATTTCTTTTGCTTACCTAAACACAAAATTGATATTTTACTTTTTTTTCTCTTAATATCATTTCTTGTGCTTACCTAAACATAGATTTGATATTTTACTTTTTTGTTTTCAACTAAGTGGATCATATTCTCTTGTAAACACTCTATATTGCACTATTACTTCTCAAATAATATAATGCCCCCACACGATTGCATAAAAATTTTAATGTTGTGATTCAAATCAAAGAGCTCCCTTTTTCCTCAATTGCTCTAACAATTCAACTTGACACACTCATTTATACTGTTAGATATTTTGTTATTAACTCAAAAATAGAACATGATTAATTAAGCTTTAACTTTTAAATTAATTTTTGTTATTCAAACACATATTTTAAATAGTTAGATAAAAACTTAATATGAAAAACTATCAAATTACAGATGTAGTTACAACAATTATTATAGACAATTATAGATGTGATTACAATGCATCTATGGATGATTAAGTGATTAAATTGTCATGTAAGGGAGAAAAATTCTGAGAAATACTCACATAATGTAAGATTCATAAAAGTAAATTTTCAATATTATTAAAATTTATTAAGAAATTCTCAAACCATATATATAATAGTCAACCTTATTTTTCAA
Organism: Cupressus sempervirens; assembly: GCA_028749045.1. Classification (NCBI taxonomy): domain Eukaryota; kingdom Viridiplantae; phylum Streptophyta; class Pinopsida; order Cupressales; family Cupressaceae; genus Cupressus; species Cupressus sempervirens. The sequence continues at coordinate 804,891,029 of CM053790.1, forward strand.
TCATTTTTTCTTAATAATCAATTTAATATTACTTTTCAAATTCTAAAATGTTATATTTTACCATATATATAATCATATAAATTCATATGAAATATGACATGAGCTTCCGAAAAATAATATTTTTTTGTGTTGCAAAAAAATTATTTTATTGTGTGACAAAAAAATCCCTAAGAATGGCCATGCGTCCATTAATTGACCTTACAACCATTAAATTAAGTAGAAGAGAGGAAAATAACTTCTTTGGAAACTCCTGTTTTCACCAAAATTGGGAGATTGATATCAGTGTAAGTCACATTAAAGCTTGTGTGGAGAAAGTATCTTCAGTAGATGAGGAACAACGAAATCTGGAGAGATCAATTTAGTTGACGAGAGGGAAGAGTATTGTATTTCATTTTACTATCCCCGATGTGGGGAACATCTTGATTATCCCCAAAATGGGCCTTTGTTAAATAATAGCAGTAATGGGGTGAGGCATCCAACTCCTCTGTCTACTCTTCTTCTTCTCCTCTGCCTCTTTCCCCTCTGCCTTCCCTCCCAAAAATTCTATTTTTCCTACAATGGTGCCGTATTCTCTCTTGCAAATCACAAACAAACCAAATTAAATTAAAAAAACCTTTCATTTTGCACCAGAGACTTAGAAAATTAGGAGGAAATTTATGCAAATCACAAACAAACCAAATTAAATTAAAAATACCTTTCATTTTGCACCAGAGACTTAGAAAATTAGGAGGAAATTTATGGAAATCTAAAGCCTTACCTGACTATTTTTGGAGGCCCTAAAAGCTGAGAGAAAACTTTGGAATCGAGCATGGAGATAAATCTGGCCATAACAACTTCCTCTGCTTTCTTATTCGATAAAACACACAAATTAATCTCAAATTTCTCTCGTTGAAATCACAATGGGGAAGGAAAATGGCTAGATTTAAAAAGAATGGGGGGACAGACGACTTAAATAGAATTTGTCAGTATTATTGAAATCGATATCCAAACTGGTAACCCGCATTTTGTGCAATCTCTCATGGTAACAATGGCCTCTACAACACTCGCAGAGCCTTTCCTCTTTCTCAACAACCTTTCCCAAGCCTGAAACGATGGAGCAATTTGGAATCATTTCAATTAAAAATTTGGATTCTAGAGTTTGATTACCTCGGATTTAAAGCGTTGCTTCAAGAGGGAGAGACAAAAGTGGATGGGAGTTGCAACTCAGTTGGTATTGCATGTAAATGTTCAAATAAAATATATATTTATTCCTCTGAATGAACAATTATTGTCCACTCGAACTTGTAATTGAAGAGATATATTATATTTTTTTTAACAATAATATTAATTTGAACAGCCAGCTTCACGTCAATTTTTTACAAAAGTTGCAAATGTTTACATTGATGAATGCTTCCACTGTAGAAAGCCTCTCGGCTTAATAACTATATTTCTCTAAAAATGATATTTTTTTTACAAAGTCTAATTTTGTATTTTCTTTACAACTATTTATTTTATTTATTAAATATTTATTATTTTATTACATATTAATTTTTTTGTCATATTTAGAATGCTTTTTAAGATCTATGTTCCAATATTTTGCCACAATATCTTTATTATTTTACTATCAAAATTTTAGTATAAAAAATTATATAGATAAGTACATTAAAAATGTTACCTATTGAATTTATAAATTCAAACATTTAGTTATCTACATAAAAAATAATATAAAAGCTTTTTCATTAAAAAAGAATATTATAATAATTACAATGCATTATGCATCTTAGCCACTTATAACAATGTTTTAAGGTTCATAGAATGGAGCGGGAGTTGGCGAACCAAAGGTTTGAACGCGAAGGGCATCGGTCTTCTGCTTTAGGGTGAGGTTTTTATGGACATGGTAGAGAAAGCTGTTCGAGGTTACGACGCCATGAAGGCTGGTCTTATGGGAACCAACTCTCTCGAATATGGCCTATGAATCATTACAGGAGGAATGGAGGGCATTTAGCCTTTCCTGCTTACCAAGAATGAGAGCATTTCCCGCATCCACAAAGAAGGCAAAATGGAAGGAGCGAATGGCATTGGGGAACTGGGAGAAACAGGAGTGATCCTTTCTACAGACGTTTTGATAAGTTTGACTACTCAAAGATTGCCCACAAGTTTTACAAACCAAAGCAAATAGATTAAGCAGTCAAAGGGGCGAAACCGACGGTGAAGGAGGCAAACCACATCTTAGAAGATGATAGAGGGCCACACCACCCTTACTCACTCACAATCAAGAAAGCGACAATATGGAGACCAAAAAAATGCTTCACAAGAAATTTTATTATATTTGAAGATCCTTACAACACCCACAAGATGATATTAAGCTTCTCCTTGAGCTTCTTCTTCCACAACTTCTACTTCTCAAGTTTCTACTCTTCGAGCTTGATTACAAATGATAATAAGCCTTGCTTAAATAGGCACTTCTAACCCAAGACATTACAAACACAACCAATGTGGGATAAAAGGTAAATACAACTATCTTTAAATAAATATTAAATTCCCACCCAAATACAACTAAGCACCCAACAAATATTAAATACATGATTTATCCAAAACCTTCTAGAATTTCCACCTACATACCTCGATTAATGGAATGACAACTATTTTTCTTATTTTTCTATTTTATGCCACCTATGCACCTCGAAAATAGAAATTCCTCTTTTTTCCTTTTTCTCCTTTTTCTCTTTTTATTTATTTATTATTTCTCCTCTAATTTTCATCACTTTCTCTCTCCTCCACAATTTTTTTGTTTTTTTTTTTTAAATTTCTTTTTTTTCCAATAATTTTCCCATGCAAGATGCTCCTGCATCAAACTCTCCCGGTAGATAGAAAAGTGCGTCCCACACTTTGACGCCAAAAGAAAGATCTACCACCATCTTCATCTTCACCAAAGGCTTCCACCTCAATAGGGACAACAAAACCACCATGCAAATATTCCACACCAACATCTCAACCATCCAATCAACAAGCTCATTCCCAGGAACAAACTGAACATAATGCTTCATTAGCAAACTCCCATTCACATCAACAACTACTAAATCCACACCAGCAGCAACAAACCCCACATTAGCAACAACAAACTCCATATCAGCACCAACATGTAGATCTCCATCAATACATGCCAAACTCTCAACACCAACAACCTCATTGCTCACAACAAGATGCTCTGCAATACATAACTCACCTCCAACAACTGGATCATTCACGACCAAGTGTTCTGCAACATACAAGTCACCACCGACATCAACTAGATCATCCACGACCGAGTGCTCCATAATCTCCATGTCAGTCTCAACCATTTGATCATGAAAACCAACCTCCATCCCAACATTAGCAAGGTTAGGAATATCCTCAGCAACAACCTCTATTTGCTCTACAGGTTCTGCATCAGACTCCACAGACTGATCAGCAAAACCAACCTCTTCCACCTCAACCTTGTGATGCCATCTTCTCTCACGAACCTCCTTAACTTGATCAGCCAATTTATCATCCAACCGAGAAATCATCTTAGAAAAATTCCTCTCCACTATATCATGGATTTTGGCAATCATCTTAGGGTCCAATCCTCTTCGAGCCATCTTCCAAGATCTTCGTAAACCCTCTGCAACAAATCCTTCCCACGCTCCTTGTGACAACCAAATTATTTGCGAGTCAGATTGCAACCTGCCACCTCGCACGAGCAATCAGGAACCACATCACAAGTCTAGGACAACAGATTTGCAGTCCACCAGCTCTGATAAACTTTGCCCAACCAAGGTCCTGGTACAAACTACCTCACACTTCGGTGATCTACTTGTACACTCAGGATCTCCCGCTCTGATACCACTGATAGAGGGCCACACCACCCTTACTCACTCACAATCAAGAAAGCAACAATGTGGAGACCAAAAAAATGCTTCACAAGAAATTTTATTATATTTGAAGATCCTTACAACACCCACAAGATGATATTAAGCTTCTCCTTGAGCTTCTCCTTCCACAACTTCTACTTCTCAAGTTTCTACTCCTCGAGCTTGATTACAAATGATAATAAGCCTTGCTTAAATAGGCACTTCTAACCCAAGACATTACAAACACAACCAATGTGGGATAAAAGGTAAATACAACTATCTTTAAATAAATATTAAATTCCCACCCAAATACAACTAAGCACCCAACAAATATTAAATACATGATTTATCCAAAACCTTCTAGAATTTCCACCTACATACCTCGATTAATGGAATGACAACTATTTTTCTTATTTTTCTATTTTATGCCACCTATGCACCTCGAAAATAGAAATTCCTCTTTTTTTCTTTTTCTCCTTTTTCTCTTTTTATTTATTTATTATTTCTGCTCTAATTTTCGTCACTTTCTCTCTCCTCCACAATTTTTTTGTTTTTTTTTTTTAAATTTCTTTTTTTCCAATAATTTTCCCATGCAAGATGCTCCTGCATCAGAAGAAAATGTCACTTATGAGGTAATGTCTATTATTCACATTAATAGTGAAAATCTAAATGATTTTGTTAACGATTTGAGAGAGAAAGCTTTCTTTTTTAAATGGCTGGGCCCATGGCCATTGGTTAAAACTGTTAGAATGGGTTGTAAATCCTTATGGGGGGTGGAATGCAGTTTAAAAACCCTTTTGAATGGCTTCTATATGGGCATAGCTCCGAGTAAAGCAGACAAAAAAGCCATTCTGGATAATGGTCCTTATTTATTGGAGGGAAAGCGTATCATAACCAAGGAATGGAGGCCAAACTTTGACCCGAGCAAAGAAAAAATACAGTCTCTCCCTATTTGGGTCAATCTTCATAATCTACCAATAGAATACTGGGAAGAGAAGGTGCTATTACAGATTGGTAACACAATAGGAGATTATGTAATTTTTGAGATGGCCCTAAATAAAAAAGATTCTTCTTCCCATCCGAGGATCTTAATTTTTTTAAAAGAGGGAGATCCTTGCCCAGGCTACATCAATCTTAACACGAAAAATGGAGTGTGGAAGCAACATATTGAAATATGGAAAGGGGAGGTAAACAACACTTTTTTAACAATAGTTCTAAATGACAGAAATTGGAAAGGTAAAGGTCTAGAGGTAAACAAGCTCCTAGATGATTTGGAGAAGATGGAAGGTCAGATGCCATAGGATCTACAAGAAAACCACCAATCCCCCCTTAATAATTTAAAAGATAATCTAGTATCTCCTACACAGAGGATAATAGAGGAAAGGGGTATGGAAAGCAGAGTAGCTATTACAGACCTCTTGGGGGGAAAAGAATACTCCACTCAAGTGGTAGAGGAAACTCCCTGGGAAGAAGAGATAGTTCTGAGGGTGAATAAGGAGCAAGATGACACTCAGTCAGTAGATATGGGAACACAAGGACAGGTAAACTTGGTGGATGAGAGTTGAAGGTTGGATCCACAAAATGAAGAGACAAAATTACATGATCAGCTGAATCTATTGGGAGAAAAGGCAGATTTGAATAAAACTCCGAGTGGTTAGATGCCCTTAGTAGAAGAGGAGTTAGTATTCAAAGATATTGAAGTCTCCCCAAGTAGAATTTTAAGCGAATCCTTTGAGGAAACCTTGGATAGTTACAGTGGTAAAGATGAGGAGGAGTCACCCATAGAAGAGGATCCTTTAAATGACCTCGATCTTTCAGAAGTGCCAGGCATCATGGAGGAAAGGTCTTTAGAATAGACTAGTACACAAAAGAAGAAGCCTAATGTTGGAAGGAAAGGGAAAAGAGGACCAAAACCTATAGGGGTTAAGTTAGAATTAGCAAACAAAGATGCAAGCCAAACCAAAATCTTGAGATAAGCCTTTTCCCGGGAGCCATGAAAACACTATCGTGGAATGTCAGGGGCTGCAATGCCCCTGACAAGATTCAGTTGATCAAGAGGTGCCTTGATCAATCGAAACCGGATCTGGTTTTTCTTCATGAAACCAAGATCAAAGAAGAAGATTTTGCTAGGTTTAAAAACAAATTTAGGTGATGGGAATGTATGCTGACAGGAGCAGAGGGTGCGTCTGGAGGTCTAGCGATTCTATGGAAATCAGAAACAATATCCATCTCGGAGACTTTTTCAAGTGCAAATTGGCAATGGGCAAAGGTTTATGTCAAACACCTTCACTGCTTCTTTAGGGTGATAAGTGTTTATGGTCCAAATAACAATGCCTAGAAGAGAATATTATGGCAAACTCTAGCGGAGAAAGTGCAGGAAACGAGCAATGAAGTGACTATCCTAGGAGGGGATTTCAATGCCATTTTAAATCTGGAAGAAAAAAAAGGGGGGAAAGGATGGCTTTCAGTAAGTCAAAAAGATTTCAGCGCCTTTGTCAATAACAATGGTTTAATAAATATAAATTTCAAAAAAGGTGACTTCACATGGACCAATCGAAGAGAAGGTTTTGTGCATATAGCCGAAAAGCTGGACAAGTTTCTAGTGGCAGGGGATTGGGCAGAGGTAAATTGGTCTTGTGATGCAGAAATCCTCCCTTACCAAGGTTTAGATCACTTTCCTATAATACTTAGGATTCAAGATGAAAAAATGCCTGATAGATGTCCTTTCAAATTTGAGGCTATGTGGATGAAATCGGATGGCTTCTCAGAAATGATTGAGGAATGGTGGAAAAAGGCCCCACCGAGAAAAGGTAAAAAAGCTTTCATTTTCTTTAAAAAGCTGCAATATTTAAAAGAACAACTTAAATTATGGAACTGTGAGCATTTTGGGAACATTTTTGATAAAAAAAAGGATATTGAAGAGAAATTAAGAAATTTAAGCCTCAAAGTAATAGAAAATGGCATGTTTGAAGAAGATTTCAAGGTTGAGAAATTTTTAAGGAAGGAATTGGAAGTTTGTCTAAATAAAGAAGAGACCTTTTGGAGGTAGAAATCCAGAGAAGTATGGCTAAAGGAAGGGGATAGAAACACTACTTTCTTTCATAACTCAGTCAAAGTTAGAAGAGCAACAAATAGTATCTACGAAATCCAAGATATGAATGGTAGTTAGAAGAAAGACAGCGAGGAAATAAATAAGGAAGTTGTAAACTTTTTTTCACATAGAAGGCAGCAAGTAGAAAGGGATGCTCAGGGGGTTGAGGGGGTTCTGAATATCATTCTAGCAACGATCACCGAAGCCCAGAATATAGCTCTCATGGGGACAATTAACGAAAGTGAAGTAGTTCAAGCTTTGAAAGGGTTAGGAGGGGATAAAGCTCCAGGACCAGATGGTTTTCCAGCAATGTTCTTTCAAAAATTGAGTCATATCTTCTTGAAAGACCTATGGGAAGTAGTAGAGGAATCAAGGCAAGGGGGTTTCATCTTGAAAGATTTTAATAACACCTTTATAGCACTTGTGCCAAAGAAGGAAACTCAACAAACTTTTGAGGACTTCAGACCCATATCACTATGTAACACAGTTTACAAGATAATTTCAAAGGTGCTGAACTCAATTATCTCCACAGAGCAGAGTGGTTTTTTGCCAGGCCGATCAATTTTTGAAGGGGTAGTAGTGGCACATGAAGCAGTGCACACCATCCGAGCCTCAAAATCACAGAATATGATGGTAAAGCTAGATATAAGAAGGGCATATTATGAGGTGGATAGGGGTTTCATGCTGGAAGTATTTAGTCATTTTGGTTTTAGCAAGGATTGGATCCAATGGGCAAAGAGTTGTATTCAAACTCCGCGTTTCTCAGTTTTGATAAATGGGAGTCCACAAGGTTTTTTCGAACAAGAAAAGGGCATTAGACAAGGGGATCCACTATCTCCTTTCCTCTTCATCATCATGGAAAAAGTTTTGGGTAGGCTGATTCAAAGACAAAGGGAACTTGGTCAATGGAAGGGGATAAAAATCACAGAAACAATGGAACCTCTCACGCACTTGCAATTTGTGGATGACACTTTTTTAGCAAGTGTAGCAAGTCTAGAGGAAGCAAAGGTGATGAAAGATAATATAGAGTTATATGGCAAAATTTCAGGACAGTTTATAAACTGGAAAAAGTCAATTTTTTTTTTCTTCAATACCCCCCAGAATGTCAAATGTAGAATCTGTCGTATTCTGAATAAAAAAATGGGACTAATGCCAAATAAGTATTTAGGAATCCCTTTTTTTGCAGGCAGGAACAAGTCGGAGCTTTGGGATAAGCTTATTGAGAAGTGACAACAGAAAATGGAAGGTTGGAGGGGCAGATGGTTAACTCTAGCAGGTAGGATATTGATGCTTCAAACAGTCCTGTTAGCAATGCCAGTCTTTGCTATGATGTGCCTTGATATCCCTAAAAAAGTGGTTCGGATTTTGGAAAGGAAGATGAGGAATTTTTTCTGGAATGGAGCCAATGAAGAAAACAAGATTCCATTGTTAGCATGGGATAAAATTTGTCAACCCAAGGATGAATGGGGAGCAGGATTGAGAGATTGGAACCTAATGAATAAAGCACTTGGAGCAAAACTAATATGGGCTCTATATGAGAATCCACAACTTTACTGGGTTAAAGTTTTGAAAGGAAAATACCTAGATTCTATGGAAGACCAAAGGATTTTCACAATTAGGAATCCCCCAAGAGGATCAGCAATTTGGAACTTTATGCTATCTTGTAGAGAAGTGATAACAAAGCATATATCATGGCAGATAGGGGATGGGAAATCTGCAAAATTCTAGGAGGACTCGTGGAATGGAATGATAGTTCTTGGAAATTTAGAAGGGGTTAATGAACTAAAGACCTATTTTAAAGAAAGATGGGGGAACTCAGTTAGAGATTACATGAATGAAAAAGAGAGCTTGAAAGGAAAGGAATGGTGTTGGCCAGATGTTTCAAGGGAGGACTTAACAGAAGAACAAAAGGAGCAGATGAAACTGTTCTTCAAAGAAAGGAATGTGCTGATCACTATTAGAAAAGACAAAATTGTATGGTGTGGATCCTTATAAGGTAAGTACTCAGTAAAACTCGGATATAATCTTTTAGCAAAAATAGGAAAGGAAGGCTTCCTTTCAAAAGACCTCTACTGGAATAAGGATGCACTACCTAAAGCAGGGGCTTTCGCATGGCTTTCTTATAGAGGAAGAATTTTAACAGTAGAAAGACTAAGGAGAATAGGGATTATAGGCCCCTCGAGGTGTCCTTTATGTGAAAAACAAGAAGAATCTTTAGATCACTTACTAATCCAATGCCATTATGCTAGAAAATGTTGGGATCTAGCTCAATTCAAATTACAATGGCAAGGCCCAAGAGCACAATCATTAAGGGAGGTCTTTGATGGATGGCCAAGGGGACATGGAAAATCAACCCTGTCGAGTATTTGGTTAGTAGCTCCATCTCTGATAATATGGGAGATATGGAAAGAAAGAAATAGGAGGATATTTAGGGGTGAAAAGGAGAGCATAAGAATATGCTTAAATAGAATAATTAGTGCAATAGAAGAAACAGTAAGCATGGCGGCAACAAGGAGACAAGGAATGATGGTCCCATTTACAAAAGCAGACAGACTTATGCAAAGATTGTGGCCAGGGATTAGATTTAAATCTCCCTCAGGAGCATTGGTCACAAGCAATAAAGTAGTAAGACAGGAGCAGATTGAATGGGTAAAACCACAGGAAGGTTGGGTTAAAGTTAATTTTGATGGAGCGGCAAAAGGCAACCCGAGAGCTTCAGGGGTGGGGGTAGTCTTCAGAGATAGTGCTAGTCAATTTTTACTAGTAGGAGCAAAAAAACTTCCAATTGGCACAAATAACATTGTAGAATGCCAAGCAGCTCTGATAGCAGTTCAATTAGCCAGTAAAGAGGGGTTTAAAAGAATACATTTAGAAGGAGACTCTTTAATTACAGTGCAGGCAATCTCCAAACTTAGTATAAATGCCTGGCATCTGTAACCTATAATAAATCTCATAGAACAGGAATTACAAAAATTTGAAGACTATAGAATAACCCACATTAAAAGAGTAGGCAATAAAGAGGCAGACATTTTATCAAAAAAGGCTCTAACAATGAATGATGAGCAATTGAGGGTAGATAAAGCTTTTTGGCAAGGAGAGCTTTTTAAATTGCTAAGCAAAGAAATTGGAAGGATGAATGAAATAACAAATATATGCGGTAGATGGAAGGCATAATAACCAAAGAATCAAATCCATATAAGCATGCACACATTTTTGAATATAAAGAGGCTGCATATTTCCTCTAAAGATATTGTAAGGTGATAAAACTTCATTAATGAAGTCTTCAAGTGCCACATGAATTGGTGTTTAATAAGTAAGAAGGGGGAACAGACAGGTAGGGCAAAGTTTTTGATCAGTTTGAAGAAGAGAGAAATGGAACCCTCATTCACTTTCAAAATGGAGCATCAACAAAAGGCTCTCTTCGGACGGGTTGCAGACTTTCATTTGAAAAAGATGGTAAAATGCTCCTCTCAAGTCATGGTGGAGGCATTGCAGAACACACTGGGCCCTCTTATTCAAAATGCGGAGCATAGGTGGAAAATCCAAATTGACATAGCGGCTATGACGATGGCATGGGGCCTGGAGGTAGGCGAGCATGAATAGATCGTGAAATGGGTCATGAATCAACTCTTCGAAGACACTCTTATTCCGAACATGGACTCCATGTTGGAGTGGGCACACCCGGGTTGGGCCTTCGACTATAGAAAATGCTATGAAGAAATAGAGGAAGGGCGGGAGAGAGGGATTATCCCTTTTGTAAATTGGCCATAGGGGCTTTTCAAAAAAGAGGCATATGTTAATGAACACCAAGAAGCATGGACTACCCTAAAGAATGCCATCATAGATTTCAATGCGCAAGGACACCGGAAGAAAATGAACTGGGTTGTTCCAAAGAAGAAGTGTTCAGCAAGAGGAGGTAATAGAGCCTAAGGGAATGGAGTCTGCAAGTTGTCTTTTTGGTTGGTTATGATAGCGGGATGAACTCTCTCCCTTACACAAAATTTTGTGCCAATATGTAAGCGACAAAATAGTAGTTTTTGAATTCTCGTCTCCAGCATCCGAAAAAGGTGAAGCAGCTCAATGGAAGTCATTTGATGCAACGGATGGGACCAGCAAAGTGGAAGCAGCTGTGGAAGGGATAAAAGTTGATAAACTGTAGAAAATATGTTCATAAGGGATAAATTTTTTGTCGAGTTTTGTAAATCAGATTACGGGTATGTTTTTGATAAATCAAATTGTAAAAAGCTAGCCCTGGGAATTCTTTTTTGTAAGTATGGGGGTAGTATAGTAAGCAGATGTAAAGAGATAACAAGCCAGGAAGCATTTTTTGTAACGATGAAAAGGAGTATGTAATTTTTTGAAGATTAATAAAATATATCTTATTACCGATCAAAAAAAAAGAAGAAGAATATTATAATTTTTTATACTTACTAATTAATTTATTTTTAACTAAACAAAATATACTTCTACTTTAAACTAACTGCAAATTTACTGTTTAACAAACATTAAAATAATTTTTCTCCTTGCTCTTTTGACAATAGGCAGCGACTCCTGCTCCACTAGAGCTCTTGTTCAAGTCAATTCTATATTGAACCTTGTCGATACATTTAAATGTGGAGGGCCAAAAACATATAAATAATTACCATATGGGACTTTCAAGCAAGTAAGCGTTAAAAACTATGAGGGATTAGCAATTTGAATATGATCAAATACATTGCCAATTTTTTAAATTTTTTTTTAATATACTAGCACTTGCGTCTGTAAGAGGTTCAAGGGATAAGCTGATAGAGTATTTTATGAATATTAGATCATTGTCTGAAATTGCATATATAACTAAAGGGTTAAACATATTTTTCTTATGATTTATTGTTGGAGTTGATGAAATCCAACTCCGAAGATGCCCAAGATCACCTGCATGCGAAAACTTATCAATGAGAAGCCAAGGAATGAAGAGCGTGGAGCAAGGGAAAAACCCTAAACGGACATGAGAGAAAAAAAGTATGCAAACACAAGAAAATATGTATTTATAATATGCTAAAAGTCTTGATATACAATGAGAGAGAGGCTGCTTATAAAAGCCTCAAGGAATCTTCCAGAACAAGCTAGAAGATGCTAGGAGATAAGTGTGACAACTAAGCATACATCCACATAAGGTGGAAAGTCCTCAAACAATGTGAGAGAGGATAAGTATGACTTAGGAGAGAAAAAACTCTCGTATTGCCAACAACTTATAACTAACTCCTAGACTACAACTAATAAATAAATGCATTTACCTAAGTAAGATTAGGTAAATAGAATAAATAATTAATAAATTAATTATTTACTCTAACACCTCCCTTAAGTGCAACTTAGAGAAATGCGTTAAGCTCACAAAACTAAGATGAAATGCAGAATGGGTCCTGGAAACGAGGCCATGTTAGGTACCCATGTACAATGCAAAAGAGCAACATCTAAAAATGAGAAAAGAGAGAAAACCACGTGGGAAAAACCCTCCCCTAAAAAGAGGTAAAAACCTAGTGAAGAATTGAAGAAGCCTCCAACTAGGGTAATGTCCCCTAAAAAAGGAACAAGGAATGATCATGAAGAGTATCACTGAAGCATGAAGAAGTCACAAAATCTCTGCCATCAAGAAGAAAACTGCTGGTCTGAAAAACCTCCATGGAAGAAGAAGGCACAAACAGAGCATGTCTATATGGTAGATGATCCATCTCACCGAAATGCATAGGTAGCCAGCCACTGCAATCACTTTGTGTATAGGATCAACCACTAAATACATAGTTCACACTATCGAACCATCGAACCAAGGATGCATTAGAACAATAACATAACCCCCCCTTAATGTAGACAGGGTGTGATGACAGGAAACTGAAAAGGTTAGCCAAAGTCTCCTACAGATGAACCAAGAACGATGAGAGAGGAAGAGGTACAGACACCTATAAAGACACGGTCAAACTGACTCTTCATGGGGCTAATGTCGTGGAAGGGACACTCACTTGACAAAGGGAGAAGGCCTAAAACAATATACAACTATCCCCCTCATGGTGCTTTATAAAAATAGTGCATGTACAACTGACTCAAAACAACATTCATGACCCTTAGAATGCAAGAGTGGCACTTTATCTTAGTGTGATACATAGAAGCGCTTCAAAATGATAGCTACAATGATCAAAACCAAAAACAAGTTGCAACAAAACAAAGTACATCCTAAAACAAAGGAAACTATGCTAGGAAAATGATTGTCGAGCCTAAAACACTCAAGATATCCACCATATGGAAAAAATGCTAAAAATATGATAGAAAGAGCATGGGCCAAAAACTAAGAAAAAGGACCAAATTTTTGAAAATGTGATAGAACTAGCTTTCCAAAAATATAAAGTTTTCAAAAAACTGACATGGGACACAAAAGATATGCTTGTCAGATTCAAAAATAGGACTTTAGACTTTGACTGAAAAAAGGGTAACAAAAATGCATCAAAATCTAAAAATACCTACACCAATGTCTCCGTCTCAGAACTAGCTTTTTGGTGCTTCTTTCAGATCAGAAAAATACCTCTGTATGCTCAAGTTATGGCCAAAAAAATGAAGGTAGGTCCAAAATGACCTAAGAGATGTGCAAGCAAGGCTTGATGATGTAGTGCTGACATCATGTTGACATCAGCATTTCACGCCATTAAATTTGACGGCTTGGAGGTCGTTGATGCAAAAAAGAGGCCACGTGGCAGGATGACGTGATAGGGGTGACGTGGCAGGTCCACGTGGCAAGGTGCCACATGGCACCGAGGCCATGTGTCACCCTCGTAGGCTGCCAAGTGGTAGAAACTGCTGACAGGGGGCAAAACATGCGGACAAACCTGTATAGGTGGTGGAGTGGCTCTGACGCAGTCAGAGCATAGCGCAGAGGCGGCGAAACTCAGGCGGAGCAGAGTGCAGAGCGGCGGGCTGAGTTGTGCAGCTGACAGAGGTCTAGAGGGAGCGACGTCGAGGTGGCCTGTGGGTGGCAGCTGGGTCGCGGTGCTGCCAGCTGCGGCCGCTGGGTGGCGCAATGGTGGTCGCTTGGTGGCGCTATTTTTTAAATTAAAAAATCACAATAAATGCCCTAAAAATCGTTTGTACGGCCTGTCGAGCTAAATTTTTTTTGGCCTCCCAAAGCCTTGTCTCCAAAAATAGCAAGTTTTATATGAATCCTGATTGCAAATGGCCTTCCGGATCTAATGGCAACATCCGTTTGGGCTGAAAATGCTTCAAAAATTCACTGTCCGCTAGATTTGAAGAAAAAATGCACAAACAAACTAAGGTTTGTGACTCCAAATCACAGCTTCAAAATTTTTTTCAACCAAGTAGCATCTGGGAGGCTTTGATTCCATGTTGGAGTTGATGAAATCCAACTCCGAAGATGCCCAAGATCACTTGCATGTGAAAACCTGTCAAAGAGAAGCCAAGGAAGGAAGAGCGTGGAGCAAGGGAAAAACCCTAAACGAACATGAGAGAAAACAAGTATGCAAACACAAGAAAATATGTATTTACAATATGCTAAAAGTTTTGATATACAATGTGAGAGCGGCTGCTTATAAAGGCATCAAAGAATCTTCCAGAACAAGCTAGAAGATGCTAGGAGATAAGTGTGACAACTAAGAATACATCCACATAAGGTGGAAAGTCCTTGAACAATGTGAGAGGATAAGTATGACTTAGAAGAGAACAAACTCTCGTATTGTCAACAACTTCTAACTAACTCCTAGACTACAACTAATAAATAAATGCATTTACCTAAGTAAGCTTAAGTAAATAGAATACATAATTAATAAATTAATTATTTACTCTAACATTTATGAGATTTTCTGTCATGAAACAATAATGGCCAGGGTGGTCTAAAAGTGCTTCACAACAAAGGTATTTCTCAACTCCTCAAGTTATCTCTACCCATGAGATTTTCACAACACTTATATTTTCAACTTCCCAAGTTATCATTTTCACAAATCATGTATTGTTGATTTGATTAAATTTTGTATTTTAGGTGAGATTTTGACATATTTTAAAAATGGTGTAAAGCTCATTATAATTTACTTGATTAAGTTATGGATGTGATTGTGTAAAATGAATTTATTAGCAATATTTTATATTTAATAATATTGATTAACTTATGGATATGATAGTGTACAACAATTTTATTTGCAATATTTGAAAATATATTTCATGATTCATCATCAGTGTGAAAACTTTCAAAGTTTAGGGTTACTTTTTAAACTTTTTCATCCTACGATGAATTACTAAGTGTGATTCCAAATCACTGATTATATAATAAAAATAATAGAAGTTAAATAAGTAAATGGTGTGCTAATGACTTGCATAATGTTTGTCTCTATGACCTCAAAGACCTTCAATTAAGTTTGTTGGCATGTTGAGATAGGCTCATGATGAGGCAACACCAAAAGCCCTACAAGGGATGCTACTTTACCCTCCATTGAATAGAAAGTTAGAACCACCATTGAGTTTGGTAAATACTGTAACTATATTATTGAATATTTTTCCAATACAACATATTTTAAAGGACACATATTTATTTCTTCGATCATCATGAATGGAATTATATTATTTTCAATTCCTTTTATCTTTTTAGCTTTATACATTTTAAAGTTAAAATTAATTTTCCAATTCTCGAAAACATTTTTATTATATAATATTTATTCTTTCTTATAAAGTATTAAGACTAAACTTTTATAATAAATTTATTTTGTATTTGTCCAAACATAGACTTAAGCAATGGAATATTTTAAATGCTTTTCTAAATAAGTCACCTTAAGTCATTAATATATTAAATTAATTTAAATTTGTATTTAAAACTTTATTGGAAATTGTTACTAATTTCAATTAAATTAATTTCAATAAACTAGTTATTCAATATTTTATAAGTTAAAAAAATAGTATTTTTCATTTTTAAAATTTAAAATTTATTTTTAAATGTTTGAAAATATTTGTATTAATAATCATATAAAATATAAAAGATAAGTTACATAAGGTTTTATATTTTTGTCAAAAGCTTTATATATATATATATATATATATATATATATTAAATATTTTAATTTTTAGAAAAAAATATTTTGATTCTATTAAATTTTAAATAAACATATTTATTCTAGATCATTGATGAAGTTGATTGAAATTAAAAATATATATTTGGTATGATAATTTTTTAAATTGTAAAAAACATCATTCAAATCTAATAATAATAAATAGGTTTGAAATAGGATATTTTTGTTTGGAATAAATTGTAAATAATGAATATATTAAGTTATGTAAATATTATTTAAATTTTTATTAGAATAATATTAATTCTCTAGTTTTAATTAAATTATTAAAAATATTTGAATTGCTCATATAAAAAATTAAATTATATTATAAAATTTATTTTTGAAAAATATTAGAAAATCTTGAACATTTTTCTTTTGTTATTTTTATTATAATTTTTAATTTTATATTTAAAAGTTAAGATTTTTTAATTTTTTAAATTAATTTAATCAATCGTCATAAGCCATCTTGAAATGTTCTACCCAAATTTTCAATAAAGTTCGAAAAATATTCTACTAAAGCTCACAGTCAATCTTAATCTTTCATATAAACAATTGGCCAAATCTGAAGTCAAAAGAATATAAAGATCAAAGGAGCACATAAAGGCAAAGAAAGAAGGAAGAATTATTTGGAGGACACAAATGAAACTAAGAGAACAATACATGCCATGTCAAATGGTAGGATAGATGTGTTTTATATTGGTTGATGATTTTTTTCTAGTGGAGGTTCCCTCCAAAAGAGAAGCCTATCAGCTTCAACATATGAACTAGTTTAGAGGGACAAGTTATTTTTAAGGTGGTTCGCTTTTAAATCATGTTTCCATTTACTATTTGGATTTCAGAATCAAATGAGATTTACAAATCATTGCAAAATCTCATCGATTTGATTATCTTACAAATCATTGCAATATCTTATCGATTTGATTATCTTGCCCCAAACGAGAAAATTGCTTCCCTCTTATTCCAAAAAAGACCTCAACTTAGAATGTAGAGACCTCAACTTAGAAGGTAGCAGGAGAGAAGATGCAGATTGTTAGACAGTAAGTTCATAACTGCAGGTTTAATGGCGACATCACAGGTAGCCTCAAGAATGTCATTCACAAAAACTTTCTTCTACTCTTCCAAATCCAGTCCCAAATATTAATCAAATCTTCAGTAGAAGCTAGTCATTCCCTCTCCATTTAAGCGGTCATTGTTAGCATGTTAACAATATTAGCTGTGGCGCTTCCATTTCCTTTGGAACCACGGGCCTCTCAAAAGGAGTGGTCTTGATGCACAAGAGCCTCCTTTCCAATGTCGACCATCAAGTGGACAACCTTAATCCCAATCTCTACATCCACTCCGATGGTGTGGTGCTCTGCGTTTTGTCCCTCTCTCAATTCTATCTTGCTCAACTCCTTGCGATCCAATGCCGCCATTCTTTTGATGACGAGTTCGAGATCGCCACTCTTTTGCATTTGATCCACATGTACAAGGTCACGATTGCCCTTGTGGTGCCCGCCATACTTTTGGCCACCACAAAGAACCCCATGCAAGGTATTTTTTAGTGGCTAATATTCATCAATTTGCTAATTTTAGAAATTTTTGCCTCGTGATTTGGCTAACAATTTAAGATTTAATGCAACCTAAATCGCCACATTTTTATAAATTTTAGCTCTAAAATATTTAAAATCGCTCAATAATTTATTTTATTAAGAAAATTATATTCATAGATTCGCCTTAATATTCGATATATGATTAGATTTGATTCACCTAAATATTATATATTATTGAAGAAATTAAAATTAATTTACCAATAATTATCATCATTATTAGTTACTTTAGGGATATATTGACAATATAAATAATATTTAAAATAAAAAATTTGAAAGATTCGTGAATACATTTTTTTTCTTCAAAATAATAAAAAATTTGCCAATATTTTATATTTTTTTTGGAGAGGGATTTCTTAAAGATTACCTGACGCCATGCTGGAGCACCATGATTTGAGTTCTATAGGGATCGTGCTCCTCTTGGGAAGGAGCTCGAACAGGAGCTATCCACCAGAATCCCTCGGGCTACCTTTGGGCAGGGCCACGGTATGATGGAGGTGGGGCCCGTGTTGTCCATGTGTCTAGCGTTCGCCAAGGAGCCTGGTGGTACAATATTCTCCTTCCTTGATGCAATCATCGAATGCTTATCCAACCTTAAAGAAAATCTGTGCAGAAATAGTATTCTTTAACACTTGAAACCACAAAAAAATCTATGCAAAAACACCATCAATTATGTTCTAAGAATACTGTAACCCTTATTTATTTTGAGCAGCAAAATCTGTGGTACCAATCTTTTCGAGAGAATTCCTGTGAGCACTAAGTTTCAGCACAAACACAACCACCAACCCCATCTGTGCAACATGCCTATTCCATGGCATTCATTTTGTAGTGATTTAAAACTTTGCATTCTCCTTCATTCACAGAGTTTTCTTTCAGGTTGTTGTCCATTAGGTTCCCATTTTTGTCTAAAGAGATAGTGAACCAGGGAGTGCAAGAAATAGGGTCAAATGCAAGGTCCATGACATCCTATGTTAAAGTCAGGAGAAGGCTTGTTGATTTTCTTCAGCCTGTGAACTTTTAATTTGGGAAGTTGGGTTATCATTATTTGATCAGTCACGTTGTTTATCCATTTAGAGTGCCTACTATCCTGTTGGTCTTCAGTGCAGAGGTGGGTAGCTCGAGACAACAGAATCTCTTAGATTGACGGTTCTAATTATTTGATAGCTATGCTCGACCATCCTAATCATTTAAACCATTAGATTTTGTTTTTGACTCCCTGATTTCAAGCCTATCTACAAACAACTTCAACTTGCTTGCACACAGATTATGTCATCGATATTAGGGTATGTCTTGATAGTCACATTTCCTAAAATACTCATTGTATGTACGTGTGTGAATGCTATTTATAGCCATTGTAGTGTCTTTAAGTGTTTTCAACTTTCTGGGCCTACACTTTCAAATATGCTTCAGAAACTTTTAGGAAAATGTAATTAGCAGGTGTAAAGCTGCATATTGTAACCTCTGCTAGCACCCTCCTTCCCTGTGTCACCACAAAATGTTTCAATATTTCTAGTTCCTTTTTAGAAGGTAAGAAGATGATTTGATATTCCTGCTGTGATAAAATGGGGTCGAGAGTACAGAAAGGTCACTATAATATCATTGACAGGTTTTGAATTAATGGTGGCCAAATCTACCTGATGCTCCCTCTTATTGATAGTTGGGATGCATTCTGATGCTGAAAGGAAATGTTGGGTCAACCTTGGTGTGTCTTGTCGATATTGGAGATCAGACATTAAACAAGGAGGTTTGAGTTTCCAAGACGAATCTACCATTATTCAACTCCACAAACTCTTCTGCAACATATTAGATGATAATTTAATCGTTTCAAACGACAAGTAAACTCATTCAGAGACATTTATCTAATGTCTAAAATTTTCAAAATTTATGATAAATGATTCTAAATTTAATTATGTAGTTATTATTTTTATTCTATGGTTCTTATATCATAACAAAATCAAATTTTTATGTATAAAAAAATCAGTTTTTTTACTTATTCTACTAAATGGGGCTTTCTTGTCAGATTTTATAAATGAAAATGTTGTGTGTAAAATTGGGGAAGCATAGAAAAAGTGCACTAAATGTTTGACATAATTCTTCAAATAGATATCACATCGGGCGAGGAAATGAATGCAGGATATGCACAAAATGGAAGGTAAAAAATGCCTCAAAAATCTGGTTTTTAATGGAATGCCTTGAATGTGGCCCCTAAAATGTTATTAGTGAAGCTTTCAATGATCTAACATTCATTATTTTACTGAAGCTTTCAATGATTTAACATTCATTTTCTCTACATAGTTGAAGAAGTATACTTTATTAATTTTAATTTTAGATTCAATTCAATTTATAATAATGTATTGCATCTTATAATATTATAATATTTAATTAATTCAAACTTTAATATTTTTTGATATTCATTAAACTATATTTTATAATATTCATATATAATGATTAACAATTTTTTTATATATTCGATAAACAATTTAATGTAATTTCATCTATATTGTATTTGCTGGTAGGCTAGTACTATTGTATTCACTTGGCACACATAGTGAATTAGTTCACCATCAAAGAACCAATAAGAATAAACTATTTTTAAGTTAATAAAATATTTATGAAGTTAATTTATTATTTTATTATTCTATCAATCTATTAGGATATCATATTTCAATTTAATTATTAAATTTAAATAAATTGTCTTGTCATAAACTTATTAAAATCAAATAGATTTTCTTGTCATAAATATATTAAACTCAAACAAATTGTCTTGTCATAAACTTTAAATTCAAACAAATTATCTTCTTATAAAGCATTTGATGCATTTGTAGACATCTCTAATCCTTTTTATCTATTGAACGATGAAAGTTTTGGGATTCACACTTCAAAATGTATATGGTATCTACAAAATGGAAAAATACAATAGGGAAATCACAATATTTTCACTTAACGACCATCTAAATTTAGGTGGAAAATACATTGGAGGTCATCTTCAAGGGTAATACATGTGATGAGGCTCATAGGATTGGCAATAATATTCTTTGTGTTGAGAGAAAATCTAAAGTGAAACTTGAGGATTCCATGTTACTTTTTGTATTATAAAGTTCTAGATTTTAGTGTTGGGAAAGTTTTTAATGAGTGTTATGAGAAAAATTGTTCAATTTAATTATCTCATGCAATAATGTTGTGACGATTATTTCTTTAGTATATGTATGTAGTTGCCAAGATGGTCCATGGTAAAGATGTGCGAAATCAAATGATATGTAGATGTATACTCTATTAAAATTTAATATACTTTAGTTATGATCTCTTATGAATTTTGATTATATCTTCAAATTCATTCATTTCATGGAATGTCATCTTCTAAATTCATTGATTATAATTTGATAATAATTTACAACAAAAAATTGTTAATATAATTGTACAACAATTGAATTTAACCTTTCAATAGAAGGTTTTCACTCACGTTGAGACTATTAGGTATTTTACCAAGCCTAGATTGGAAGGGTATGTTCTAATTAGCAAACTAGACGCAATGTTTTGCCTAATTTAAATCCTTTAATACACAATATGCATGATTTTTTCATATTTCAAAATAATACATGTAGTACATTTTTACAAATAAAATAGAGCTAATAGGAAGGAAAAAATAGAGAGTAAGCTTGTGGGCGCGCGCGAGCTCACGCATGCACGCGCGCACGAGAGAGAGAGAGAGAGAGAGAGAGAGAGAGAGAGAGAGAGAGAGAGAGAGAGAGAGAGAGAGAGAGAGAGAGAGAGAGAGAGAGAGAGAGAGAGAGAGAGATACTCATTTGATCAATGACCATTCATTCATTCTCATCATTCTTTTTGTCATTATTTCCAATTCAATCTATTTTACTTTGTGTTTTAGCTACAAGAAGGAAAAATTGCACTTGATGTCCAATTCAATCTATTTTACTTTGTGTTTTAGCTACAAGAAGAAAATTTTGCATGATGAATATTTATATCTATTATAATTCTTATTTAACACTTAATACTAGATAGCATGGTTGAAGACTAAAATTCCTAATTAGCTAGTGTGGTAGTCTGACATCTTGCAAGTATCAACAATTATAGAGAATTTAACAAATGTAATTTACAAAAAAAATTAAGAGAAAGAAAACTAATAAGCTATTTTTATTAAGAATCTTATATTAATGAGATGTGTAGGTAGAGTTGGAAAAAATAAAGAGATAAAGAGGATAGGTTAATAGAGAGAGATAGGGACAAAGATATCGAGGAGTAGAAATGTGGGGCGAGAAGAAAATGAGAGAGAGATTGGGATATAGAGAGATGGAGAGGGGTGCAGATAAAGAGAAAGAGAAATATATAGGATATGTAGAGAGGGAGGGAGAGAGAGAGAGAGGGGAGGGACAAATAGATATTGAAGGTGTGCCTATGTTTTATTAAGCCATCACTTGGCCACATATACTACATACATGTATACAAAAAAAATTATAACATTTTCCTTTACTAACCTCCCCCACCTCTTGGACATACCAATTGCAAAGTAAGATGCAATTTCTAGTTGATTAATAAACAAACTATTTCATACATGCCTCCATTACTTCATGAAATGCATTGATGTACCTCACACAACTAGGAATAGGGATACATAGGAAACTCACACCAAAGTCTAAAAAATGACCTTGATATTACAAGATACATTTTTTGGAAATGGATTTCTCCCCTTATCAGGTCTTCTCCACTAGTTTTTACAAAATCTTAGAAATAAGATATAATATATGCGACCAGATTTGGAAGAGTAGGAGATTCTTTTTGTGAAGGGAATCACTACTTTGGAACATGTAGGTCTCTTCTAGATTCAAGTCTTTTGCCTTGCTTGGCTTTATTCTTCTAGGCTTTAGAAATTGAATCCTTTATGCAAATTTTAATTGTTGGTTGTTGCCAGATTATAGCCCTAGTTAATTTCTAGACTTAAAAGTAATTATAATATTGATAGATAAGTATTATTTGAGTACCACTAAGAATAATAGATGTGCTTTATGAATTAATTACAAAAAACTATTATATAACATAGTGTGTCATAGTGTTTCTTTTCAATTTCTCAATATGCAATGGTTGAAAGCAAGGATTCAAATATCATAGACAATAATTTGGGCATCAGACTGGCTACAATGTACAATATAATAAGGTATTAATTCCATTTATAAAAAACATTTTAATCTTTATAATACTCTCACAAGAGTTGGAAGCCCTTTGGTTTTAAGGGGTTATTTAAACAACATGACAATTTTAGCTATAAATTGAAGGATCATGCATTCTCATATAATAGAACCAGTATCATCACATTAGCTTACTGCTCTCACATTAGAGATGGAGCAAGTTTCAACTTTGATAAGTTTCAAGATTATGTAGTTGTGTAACCATGACAAGATTTGGTATAGGTTTGGCCAATTCAATCATAGTTTATCCCGATTAGCTACACATCCAAATGATACAGGGTATGTACACCAAGTTGTGGTGCCAAAAAGGTGACAACTTTTTTTTTTTTTTTTCAATTTTCAATAGCACATACGCGCGTTTAAAAAAAGAAAAATGTTATAAATGGGCTGCATACCCGCAACCCATTCATTTTAACTCTTTTTTTAAAACCTTTCCTCATAGCAACACGTACACGAATTGGAGAAAATCAAACTTTTCACCACCCGCCTTACCAATATGCCTCCACGCCGGCGAAATACGAGATCACGAGCATGCCATATGTGATCTAAATTTCATTTTGTATTGTTTGATATGTTTTTTATATTGTCTTGTAAGGTTTTTACAATTTTTCTTTAAATTTTTTTTATTGATTTAGATTTCAATTGATTTTTTATCAAGAAATGTCAATAATCAACTGGAAAATCCCCAAGAAGCTCAAAACCCTCAAGAAAATCAAAACCAAAACCCTCCCCAAGAAGAACAAAAAATTTCATAGCTTGAACCAATTGCATGACCTCCGCCTGACACACAAGAAAATATAATAAATGAAATAGAAAGAGGCAAAACTGAATTAGAAGGACTCATTGGTTGGTTGAAAGAATCTAGACAAACCAATGCAATGAGGGCTCAACTGGCATCCTCCCTCGAATCCATTAAGACCCAAAGAGCTTCAGTTAGTGGCCAGTTAGATGTTTGGCGGGTTAAGAGGGATGACCAAAAAATATTTTATGCAAATAAATTGTCATGTCAAGATGTTAAAAGAAAAAAAATACCAAAAGGTATAATAGGTGCATTATTTAGAAAACTCGACGAACATAATATTGTTAGAGAGGGTAATAAATAGTTCCCCATCCATTGGTGCATACACGATGCTATTATAAATAATTTTTGGGATAGATGGTGGATGATTTTTGATGCCCCTCCTTGCAACAATCACGAGGTCCCCATGTATTTTTTAAAGAAATTATATTATGAGTTTGTCCTTGGGGAGATCCCCAATTATTTTGATATATTAGACTCCCAGGGTAGAGGTGGGGGGTCATCATTTGAGAGGCCGGGGCACATCATGACCCTAATGTAGTTAGGGCACTTGTGGTCAAGCGACATGGTGAGCATGTGACTATTCCTTTAGTTGTGAAGGAACACGTAGAGGCCAGCGCCCTAGGGACCATTAATTATTTGATGCAGACCCTCATTCATTGTACGGGTTCATTAGTTGAGGGAGAGCCTTCAGTGTGCCGCAGTCACATGCGCACATCATGCAGATCCTTATGCACATTTGGCACTCATGCTGGAGATGGTGCGAATGATGGGCTCATCACTGATTAGTTCTTGAATGACACATTTGGCATTGACACATAGGTAAATTACAATTATAATTTACTAATTTGATCACATTTCATATGTATAGTGAATGATTAATTAATTAACATCTATTGACATTGTTCAAAATTCAGGGTCAGAGTGTTGGCGGGCTTAATAGCGATCCCCCGACCCCATTTTTTACCCCATTCACGAGTCTAGAGGTATGTATTGATTTAATCATTTAAATTAATACATATATTTATTAAGTAATCATATTAAGGATTGACAAAAAAAATTATGCATGTGCATCAATTCTCTATAGGACTGTCGACATTTACTATGAAATCAGAGCATAGACATCATACAAGCTTCCTAGAGGTACATTTGTTTCATGTTAATTTAATTCATTTGATTATATTTTTTTCATGTTTCATGTTGCATGTATCGTGTATTGTATGACATGCAACTCATGACATCAGACACTCCTCATCTCCGACAATCTGTCGATCATGGAGTGGTTGCAACTATGGCTAGTTCACAACCATTGACTAAGGTATGAAAGAATTTTCTTGGTTTTAGTTGTTGTTTATAATAGTTAGTATCAAAATTTTTAATGCTATTTATAAGTGATTATATTGATTCAATTTTTGTAGGGTCTTGTCACACCTGATCGTCCATGAGCGTTCAAGGTGGACTTGTAGAGCGACTATATGATGGCGATAAGAAAATAATTAATTTTGTGTGTACATATAT